>JAKZJZ010000540.1:0-45377 GCA_022702705.1 Papilionanthe hookeriana x Papilionanthe teres
AGGCCAAAACCCCCTCTCGACCCCTAGCGCCGAAAGCATCGCAAACTCGCAGCCCTCAATCTCGTTCTCAAAACCTTAGCCGAGCTCGCAATATCTCGTGCCGCCGACCTCACCGCCGGATCTCCTCATGCCGGAGCCGCTCGCCGCCTTATCCTTCTCCTCTTGATGTCGACGTCGCCAACATCGCCAATGCTACTATGGACGGAAAAGGATTCTTAACAGAACACCGTTGGAGAAACTGCAGCAAAGAAGAGAACTGGAGGAGTGTCTGCTGTTTGTGTTTGTTTTCTAATCTTTACTTCTATTTGTCCTCGACAAGGTAGCGTTGGCTCGATCTCTCGGCATTTTTTTCTTGATCGTTCAGTTTTTCTACTTGGTTGCTCATCATTCTTGCTTGATTGTTCGATTTAATTTCTTTTCTTACTGGATTGTTCGGCCTTGTCGCTGGTTCTTGTGGTATTTTGGCTTGTTTGGTGGATATCCTTGTGGCTTGCTTGATATACTGGTTGTTGTTCCTCAATATTCTTTCCATGTTACAATATTTCCTTGTTGTTTGCTCATTTCCCATGCTTGTTTGCACCTAATCTGATCTCTGAAATAGTTATAAAAGATGACCTTGGTGTTCTTATAATGCAGCTTCTAATTAGTAAAATTAGAAAGCCTGCTCCAAATCTTACATATTTTACTTCTCAAGTTTGATGTAAATGGTCCCATGAAAAAAAAAATAATATACTCTATTACAGCTAAAATATCACTTCAGTGGTTTGAAGGTTATTCTTGATAATTCATAGAAGTTGTTGAAACCCGAAATAAACTCTTACTGCTTGAATTTGATTTTTTCAGCTCTTTTATGAATTATGCCTGAAGCCTCTTACTTTTAGTTCCATAGTGGATTTATTCAGTACTAAGAAATACCAATTCTTTTCAAAGCATTTAAAGTCTGTTGTGCATACAATTCAACATATCTGCATATGCAACACTCAAAATGAATGACATCAAACTTCGCGACGGTGAGATCTTTCCAAAACAAACACTTTTCAATTCAACACTTTTTCATAATTTCATTAATATAAAAATAAGATAATGTTTTAAATTTCATTCGATCTATAATAAAAAATAAGAATCTAGACGTCATAGAATTGATTAAGTAATAGGATTGGGATTTTGGTAGATAACCGAACCTTCCCTTAGCTTTACCTAGGTATTTCTTGCAAATATATAAATGTCTTAACATGTGTTTTAAGTGTAGGTGAAAATGATGGGAGTGCCTACTGTGTAAGCATTTAAGTTTATTGCAATTTACATTTAGCAATTTATTAAATGTCTTACTTTCCCGCATTTACAAATGCATGAAAATGATCGAACCCAGCATGTTTAAATAACTAAAAACTTAATCACCAACAAAAATAAAACTGTAATTACAACTAAAATTAAAATGTCTCGTTGAATGATCAGAAATGCCTCGGATGATGTAACCCACGTGTTGCTAACGGGATTTCCCACGGTCTAAATGAAAGTGTGGAACTCATTCAGTTGAGTTTAGCAAATTCATCTGGACTAAGTGGATTCAATGAAAATAATGGTGTCGAGATGACGGAACCGTGGGATCTTAATCGGTTCTGTTTAAACAACTTTAAGATTTGTTTTAATTAAAATATTAAAAACACTTGGATTTTAAGATTTTCTCTAAATCAAAACACTTCTCTCATCTCCTGATTTATGACTTCTAAAACTAAACCTCTGCAACAACAAGGAGCTCGGAGCATGGTGGGCAGCACGGCCATCATCATCAACAAAACCTGAGTCTACTTCAGCAAAACTTTCTTAGAATTAAATAACCAAGCCATAGGACTTCGAGGTAGTTTTCCTAGTGCGACATAAATCCTCAACTCTTCGTTGGGCATTTGCATGATCATATCATGTAAATTAAGCCCTAACCGGTCTTAGGACTCCGAGGTGATCGTTCGGTACGACATAAACCCTCACATCTTCGAGGTCGTTTCGTATGATTGTGTCATACGAATATAAGTCCCGATTAATTAAAACAGTAAGATGAAACATTAAATGAATCCCCAAATCGAAGCCAAACAATAGGATAGTTCGAGAAGTTGCCAAGATTCTTCTGTATCCTCAACTTCTCCTACTTTTCTTCCTTTGAACTCCTGAAATAAATTGTTCGAAATTTGATCCATTCCCTTTTGAATTTTCAAAATTCAATCCTTTGAAAACCTTAAACTTTGAAATTTTTTAGAGCAAAACCACTGATCATTATCGAGATTTTTCTTAAGTGATTCCTGTCATTTATGATGTAATTAACTATAGGGGCTTGCCCTTATAGGGAACTTTAAGAACCTGTGTAATATAAACCCCGCTTAATTCCTTTATATTAAGCGGTGGAACTTGTCGGCTTATAGAATTGGTTCGTAAACCAAACGGATGTCACAAATCTTCTAGTTTATTTAATCGAGCCCCATCATCAAGCAAAGGTGTCTATTCTCCGGATAGATATACAGCTTAGTGGTGTGGTGCTCGTTTATATAAACTATTCGGGATGTGGGATCGCTTTGATTTCATATCTTAAAATTTTCAAACTTAAAATTATTTTCAAAATCAAATGCTGCTTTCTAAATTATATATATATATTTAAATCAAATTTAAAATCTAAAATTCGCCGACAATTTCTGTAGGCGACCTCCTTTTCAAAATACACCACAAACCTAAAAATATGCCGACAAGAACCAACATCAATATTCATATCCATTTGAATACAATAGTTCAAAATAGCGCACTCAGTTACTTTATTGATTCCATGAAGATTTGCATAAAACTCTTTCACTACTGGGACAACTACAGCGGTAATCATATAACACGATACTTCCCAACATTTCTAAACAATAATTTCATCAATTCTAGTCGTAGGAGAATTCGAACCTCAATTCACAAAGCCTCGCTCTTTAATCAACCTCATTTTCAAGATATTTTTGTTGAATAGATATTGCGCTTCAAAAGTGACGAACTTTCTACAGTTGAAAACTTGAAAACTTGAAGTTTTTATCGAGTCAAAATCCATTTAGGCAAGATTTGGGATCTTCCACTTCGTTCCTTTGGTAGTTCCTGCATCTAGGGGCAGTTTTTGGGAGTTCTAGTGGAAGAATTACAGCCTAGAACCGCCAAAATTCAAATTTAAAGACAAGTGTTCTTTATTGGGGCAAAATTCAAATGGTGGTAGGTTGACACATTCTCAATCATGTATAAATCATTATTTTTTTCAGGAGTAAATGTGATAAACCTACCTCGCACATAAACTGATCATTAGTTAATTCCATGAAGATTTGCATAAAGCTCCTTCACAACTGGGACAACTACGGCGGTAGTAGTATAACACAATACTTCCCAACGTTTCTGAACAATAATTTCATCAATTCTAATCATAGGAGAATTTCTATCTTGATTCACAAAGCCTCGTTCCTTAATCAACCTCATTTTTGAGATATTTTTGTTGAGTAGACGTTGCGCTTCGAAGTTGATGAACTTTCTGTTGACCTCATTTTTGGTGAGGTCTTCTCTTCTTCTCTTTAGTACTTAGGATCTAGCCTTAGGCTTTTCCTTTGACTGTCTTAGAGGACTAGAATCGGGACCCACCTTTTAGAAATTCAAACCACTTCTTAACTCCCCGCAAAATCCACAAACTCGACCGTAGACCCCTCATCACCTAGAGGGTTGAAATCAAATGCGGAAGTTTAAAGGATGAGTTCCTATAAGACTCTTCGGGCTTAGGACCGCTCCGGTGGCCCGGTCCGGTGAAGGGGCCGACTTACACATACACTTACACATACACTACACTTTCACACACTTCCTAAAACCACACCCATACCTAACTCGACCTCCCGACTCATGTAGGTGATTCACATGGATGGTCTCGACCCCCGAGCCCTCAGGCTAAGAGGGTTAGGAACAACATAGTGAATGCCTCAAATGAGTCCCTTCATGGCTCATGTGGGCTTGATGTGGCTTCATGGCTCAACCAAAATGATTTCTTTCCACTCAAATTCACTCAATCTTCAATTTCCCAAATTTTCAATTTTTGACCCCCGGGACCCTACACCCTCTTAGCCTACCCAAAACCCTTGAAATTACCCAAATTTCTCAAAATTTCCAAATTACCCAAAATTCCCAAAAATCAATCCCAAACATTTCCACATCACTTAAATTGATCATCCATACCCAAAAATACCAAAATACCAAAAATTCCAAGAAAACCTCCCAATACCCTCCAAATACCCAAAATACCCCTCTCGCCTAAAAATCCAAAAATTCAGAAAATTCCTAGAAAATTCCAGAAAATCCCAAATATTCCCAATTTCATTTTGTCCAACTACACCATGGGACAATTTTGTCAATTTACCCTACTTTTGTCAAAACCCCCAATTTGACCCATTTTAACCCTAAGTGCACCCAATGTCAAGCCAAACCTACCCAATTGACCCCAATTTTGGTCCAATTCAATTCTAAACTTCAATTCAAAATCCCCAATACCAATCTAGACCAAATTCAAGTCCAATTTGATTGATATTTGGATCCAATCTCACTTTTGGCCTTTAAGCCCAATTTGGACCCATGACCCAAACCTAACCCAAACTCACCCAACTCAATTCCAATTAACCCCAAATCTTTTCTAAATCTTCCTTAACATTCCCACAAACAAAATAATAACATGATTTGCCCAAAATTTGGACCCAAACCCCAATCAAACTCAACCCAAAGTTAAAAGGCCCTATTTTGACCTAAACCCAAACCTAACCCAAATGAGCCCAAACCCCAAAATCAAAGCCCAAACAAAGTCAAAACCTCTTTGAAACACTCCCATAAACATTTCTCAACATTAATTCTACATCAATTTCAACCCTAGCCCAACCTTGGCCCAACTTGGCCCACTTGGACCTATATTGGCCCATTCACCAAAAGAGCCCAAATTCAACCCAATTCAAATCCAAATCACCCCCAATTTGCTTCAAGTCACTCATGACACATCCATGAGCTAAACCCAACAATTATTTGGCCCAACCTCTTTACAAAATTCCCATCCATAAATTCATTTTTAAACTTAAAGGCCCATTCCTTAAACCATGTTAAAAGCCCACTTCCACCAAATCCAAAACCCCAAAAATTCTTCCAAAGCCCATATGACATTTCCCCTCATCATACTTTCAATTAAAATCATCCCTAAGTCCTAAACCAATGATCAAATAATTCTAAATGAAGCTTCATCCAAATTTCCACCAAATTATCCAAAATCCTTAAAATCCTTTTTTATGAAATCGACCAAACTTTTTGCCAAGCCAAAGGTGAGCCATGAAGCCATGCATGAGCCACATGTGAGCCATGAGAGCTTTGGACACTCCACCATGCCATATTGGGTAAGAAGAGGGGGGCTTTCCTTAATCCCTAAAGCTCATTAGCCTTAATCATGTTTCACCTAAACTTAAATTTAATCCAAATATATTTGGATGGAGACTTCTCCATGCCAAACCAACTGATCCCTTTGATCCCCCACAAGATCCAAAGCTACCTCGAGGGTGCACCAAGCCCAAATGGGTGGATCGACCCATTTAGACTCAAAACTAGCCATGCCCCATTCTACTTTGAATCAAAGCCTTTACACATGGCAATTGCCAATTGCTTGCACCAAGCCCCGCCCCGACCCACCCGACCTCGAGGGTGACCCATGCCTCGGCCGGCCGGCCACCGTGCCGCCGGAAAACACCATGGCCGAGAGCTCACATGTGAGCCAACTTTGAAATTCTCACCCGCCGAGCCGCCCCATCCCCACGGCCATCAGTAGCTCGTTCTTCTCTGCCAAGAGCAACTCGATCCCAAGCCCAAACTCTCCCCGGGAGGCCCTCCACCCTCTCCTATTTAAACTCCACCCTCTCGGCCATGAAGTGAGCCGAGCACAAACCTTGCCGAAACTCGCCAAAATTGTTCCGCACCCTTCTCCACCCCTAGAGCACTTGATCCCCAATGAGATCCCTCTCGCCATTTCTCCTCTCGCGAGCTCAATTTCGTAGTCGAAATTCCACCCAAAACCAAGACACTTCTCCACAGCGGAGCCAATCCCCAAATCGATTGGTTCTACACCTTCACCGCACCAAGGGAAGGTGTCCACCAACAAAAGCCCCATCTCCAAGCCAACTAGTTGCTCCATCCCTCCAAGCTTTGTGATCAGGCTTGGTCGAAATCACATCCAGTACAATTCACTGCACCGTGAGACTTCATCTGGAGCTTGCCAGGATCCAATCGAAGGTGCAACAACTCTCAAATCGAAGCCACACTTCTCCGAGCAAAGGTATGAGCTAATTCTTCATCCCGAGCTTCCGGAGATTCTCCATTTCAAATGCCTTAGTTTCAATGCATGTTAACCGTATAGATGTGTTCGTCTCTTCAAGACGAATCCATAGAGCATAAGAACATAAAAATCCATCGAGTATCGAGCGAGATCTGTGGATTTAGTGTGGACGGCTCTCGGCGAGGACGCTCGGGGACGATGAACGGATGCCGTCCATTCAATACACGCGCGGACGAACGCGCTCGGACGGCGTCGGACCAGAGACGGTACGAGAACCGCGGGGCCCGGCCGCCGACTCGGTGGCGGCGTCGAACGGGAGCGCGACGCGCGTGCCTTCGGAGCCGCCGAGGTCGACGCGGCGCCGCGTGGATAAATAGAAAATCAGTGGTATTTTTCTATTTATTTAATTCCCTAAACTTCAAAAATTCATATCTCTCGTGTAGAAAAATCAGAAAAATAAAATAAAAATACCCTCTCGCTCAGCGGAATGTAGGAGAATAATGTGAAAAAGAAATCATTTAATTTCATCAAGTATTTTATTTTTTATAATTTATTTACTCTCTGCATTATTTTAATTCTCCATGTGTGCATACAATTCACCATGGCATGAGACCATAGAGTTTTGAAGCCTCTGAATTCGGGAACATTCCCTGAATTTTCCAAAGTCGAGGCCATCCCTATGAAGAGTTATCGATTTTTCAAGTTCATGTTACCGTTTTGAGTATTTTAATTCCAATAAATAGCATGTTGTGAAATAAATTCTAGGAAAATTTGGTGATGTTCCTTATGACCAGAGAACCCTAGAAAAATAGGTTTTGACTTAAATCATTTAAAACAACCCTAATCTGGCTTAAACACCCAAAATAGGTCTTTATTTAATTAGAGTTAACCAGTGCATCAAATTGAATTGAAATCAATTCTTCACTGACCTTTAGGATCAGAGGAATCCACCATAAAAGTTTGAGGTCAAATGGACTTCGTTAGCCCCATTAATCGGGTCGATTAAGCCACTTAGCCATTTTAAACTTTAAAAATTCATAACTTTTAAAATACCTCTCAAAAATTCACTAAATTGGTTTTGGGGCCTCTCTGATATCAGGGGAATCTAAGAAAATTAAAATTTCAATTTTATAAAAAAGTTGATTTTTAATAATATTTTAATATTTTTAATAATTAAAAAATAATAAAAATCACAAAAATAATAAAATTCACCAAAATGTCACATTTTGAATTTTAATCACTTAGGAACAAACCCCACATTTTTCTTAGGTCTATTTAGTGAGATATTAAATTTTAAAGCTTTAAGGTAATTTTAAAATTAAAAAAATGTGTTTTCTAGCATTTTCACTAAAATAATTATAATAAACCATAGAAAAATCAGAAAATTGCAAAATTTGCTTCTCTGATTTCCTTGATATCAGAGAGATTTTTGAAAATTATAAAATCCATTTTTCAACATTTATTTTATTTTTAAATTAATTAACACTCCAAAACTTAAAATAATTATAATAAAAATAATATAATTCAAAAAATCACCAAAATTGGTCCAAGTGCTTCTCTGGTCATTAGGAATGTCCCCTAATTTTCTTAAGGACAGAAACTTTCTCTTGGTCATGTTATTAAATTTTCCTTGAAAATCTCTATTTTCTACCAAAAATAATTATATAAATAAATTAAATACAGAAAAATCACATTTTCTCCTCTCATGTCTTTATTGGCATATGAGTGAACTCACATAAAAATTTCAAGTTCATTTGAGTTCAATTTAGTGAGTTATGAAATTATTAAGCTTAAAGGATAAAGTGGTAATTAAAATCTTTAACCCTTAATTAAAATTTTAGGTGTAATAAAAATTAACAAGTAAAATATTTGATCCTAATCTGATTTGGATGATTGAAATTTAAATAATTAAAGGGTAGAAACCCATTAAACAATTTTAAAATGATTAAACTTTAATTAAATAATGGATTAAATTTGGAAGAATAATAAAATCGAATTATTAAAATAGGGATATTATTAGGAAGAGATTTATTCTTTAATTTAAAAATCCCTAAATTAATTATCTCATTAATATTCAATTCTTAATTAAAATGATAACTCAAATTTAAAATATATTAAAAGACTTAATCATTAAACTAAATTTAAAATTATTAAACTCTATTTAAAATAAAATTTCAATTAAAATTAAATAAAATTAAATTAAAATTAAATTAAATTAAATTAAATTAAATTAAGATTAAAAAATTAAATTAAAATTAAATTAAATTAAATTAAATTAAATTAAATTAAGTTAAATTAAACTAAATTAAATTAAATTAAATTAAATTAAATTAAATTAAAATTAAATTAAATTAAATTAAATCAAATTAAATAATTAAATTAAATTAAATTAAATCAAAATAAATTAAAATTAAATCAAATCAAATTAAATTAATTTAACATCAAATCAAACTCAATTGAATTAAATTAAATTAAAACTCAATTAAATTAAATTAAATTAAATTAAATTAAATATAACATCACCTAAAACAAAAGAAATTAAATATAAAGCAACTCTAACACTATTCCAAATTTAAACTCTTTAACTTAAACCAAATCATTTGAATACTAATTTACCCTCGAAAGCTTTAGTTATCATAACTCCTAAACAGTAACGTTAAATGAAATGTTACTCCACTCATGTGATATTCAAATGTCCTAGTTCACCGAGCAAATTAACAAAACTCAATTCCCTGACGATTAATTCATTTGTATAATTAAACCCATTTCGGACTTAAAACAATCCTAGAAATATTGAAAAGATGTTTAAGATTCTTCTTAAACACTTCCTCAATATGATAGGATGTTTATAAGAACAATCGAATTTAATCGTTCTTCGATGAAGAAAATCGTCCTTAAACCAAAAACACAAAGACCTAGACGTCATAGGAAATGACTAGCTATAGGATTATGAATTTGGTAGAAAACCATAACCTTTCCCTTAGCTTTACCTAGAACTCGCTTAAATATTCTAATTGTGTTTTAAGTGTAGCTTCGGATGACGGGAAGACCCTCCAGTACGCTTTTATTTTATTGCAATTTACTTTCTTGCAATTTACATTATTGCAATTTACTTTATCGCAAATGCACTTTACTTTTCTTGCATGATAAACAACCGTTGCATGAAAACCCACACCTTTAGGATAGCACCCTAAAACCGAAACCAAAACTAAGTTAAAAGTCATCGCAAGATAAAATTCACCGCCACAACATTTCAAAATATAAAACAACTCAAAATTTAATCACAAACGTAACACAAAACTACAATTGCAACTAAATTAAAACCTCCCGTTGGATGATCGGAATACCTCTGATGATGTAACCTACGTGTTGCTAACTGGATTTCCCACGGTCTAAATGAAAGTGTGGAACTCATTCAACTGAGTTTAACAAATTCATCCGGACTAAGTGAATCCGATAAAAACAATGATGCCGAAGGATGGAACCGCGGGATCTTAACCGGTGTCATTATAATCAACTTTAAGATTTGTTTTAATCAAAACACAAAAAACACTTGGAAAATTAAGACTTCTCTAAACCAAAACACTTTTCTCATCTCCCGATTTATGATTTCTAAAACTAAACCTCCGCAACAATAAGGAGCTCTGAGTATGATGGGCAAGACGGCCATCGTCATCGACGAAACTCGAACCTACTTCAAAGAAACTTTCCTAGAATTAAATAACCAAGCCATAGGATTTCGAGGTAGTTCGCCTAGTGCAACATAAATCCTCAACCTTTTGTTGTGCATTTGCATCGCAAATTAAGCCCCGACCGGACTTAGATTCCGAGGTAGTCGTCTCGATACGATATAAACCCTCACATCTTCAAGGCTATTTGTATGATTCTATCATATAAATACAAGTCCTAATTAATTAAAATCGACAAAATCAAAACATTTAAATAAACATTAGGATTTTCCTAAATCTAAGCCAAACAATAGGATAGTCGGAAATTACCGAAGTTCACTTCGAATCCGTGATTTCTCCTACTGTTCTTCCTTCGATTCACAAAACTAAATGTTCCAAACTCGATCCATTCCCTATCGAAATTCCAAAACTTCAATCCTCGAAAACTTAAACTTCGAAATTCTCGAGAGCAGTAACTATCGATTATTATCGAGAGTTTTCTTAGGTGATTCACGTCACTTAAGATGTAATTAACTATAGTGGGCTTGCCCTTATAGTGGAATTTTGAAGAACCTGGTAATATAAACCTCGTTTAATGTTTTCATATTAAGCACGAGAATTTTGTCGGCTTATAAAATTTGTTCGCAGTACCAAACTGGATGTCACAAATCTCCTAGTTTATTTAATCGAGCCCCATCGTGCTAGCAGTGTGTCTATCCTTGTGGATGATACACGGTTTGTGGTGCGGTGCTCGTTTATATAAACTATTCTGGGATGTGAGATCGGTTTAGTCTCATATCTTAAAACCTTCAAATTCGAAATTATTTTCAAAATCAAATACTACTTTTCAAATTATTTATTTTAATTAAATTAAAAATTCGCCGACGCATTTCGTTAGCGACCCCTCTTCAAAATAAAACACACAACCTAAATATATGCCGACGCATTTCCGCGACTCACTGGGAAAATTCCTCTCTCCATTATAATCAAATAATTCTTCTTTCAAAAATCCAGTAAGTGCATCCATGTCCTTAATGGATCAAACTACCCTTCTTTCCGTTGGAATACTATGTTCATTTCTATCTCGAATGAGTATAGCCAACATTCTCTCGGATTTAGGAGCCACCGTTTAGACACCCCTAAACAGAGAGGTTCCGAGATCCTTTTACCTCATTTCGAGGTGGGGTGGACCCCCAATAGTGTTAGTTTAGGAATGATCTTTCGAGTCGAGAAGTCTTGCTTAAGACTTTCTTTTCCTTTCCAACTCTGAATCGGATTCCTTACCTTCTCTACACCTTTGAACATTACGTTCTAAATAAACAAACCCTCTAATAAGTGACTCTTTTAACAAATGATTCCTTCTTATAAATACATGAACAAAAACGAGTTCGGACTCTTTTCAATTCCTTTCTTCTCGTCCTAAAAAAAAAAAAAAAAGAAGCATAACTTGGGACTGACAACCAGAATCTACCTTGCAGAAATGGAAACCCCGAAACTGATTTTCTCCTTCACCAACGGACTGGACTTCGCTGTCTATAAGGATGAGTCGCCCGACAATGGGATCATCCGATTCGGATAGTGATTTGAAAACACGAACGTCAAGGTCACCGACGTCTCCCTCTTCGCACCGACGAACAAGGTATCCGAAGCCGAGGAGCCACTCGCTCGAGTTCAACCTCAGGTCGACCCAAGAGTTTCCTCCCCCGCAAAGGGTCCCGACTCAGAGGAGTACCGTTGTCCGTAGGAGGACTCGTTTTTACTACCCCCACCTGGTCTAGTTGCTTCGCACCTACCCCGACTTCGCCAAATCAAAGGGGAAAGAAATCCGTAATTATGGTAAACCCGTCACCGTGGAGGGTACGGATCTTCTCGTAAGACCTTCTCGTTTTCGAAATCGGGTCCAAGCTCAAAGATTCCGTCACCGACAATGACCCAATGAAGAAACAAGTAGAAGGATCGCCGAGAAGCCGCAGCCGCCGAAATCGCTTTCCGGAGGAAATTCCGTAGCCGCCAAAATATACACCGCTACCGTAATATACACCACCGCTCGACTACATACCACTTTTGGGAGGAAGCAGTTCCATCCCCTCTCCACCGTAGAGGACGAGGAGAATGTTCGCAAGATTGTCGCCACATTACCTCGGCCCGCATACTACAACGATAGCCGCAAGAAAAGAACTAGAACTACGCCGTTTGCTCGACTGCAAACTTTGGTAGAAAAGTTAGCAAGGAAGGAAAACTGCCCCGTATCGGAAATTCTACGAAGGATAGGGTGGGTGCCGATCAAATCCCGTCTTGGGCCCCGAGTAGAGCCCGCCTTCATGACAGAAAAGCCAAGCAAGAGAATGAAGGCTAGCCCGCCCGTCGTAGTCTCGTGATTACAGACAGTGGAGGATACCACCTTCGCAGCATTTGGGGCCGACGCACCATCCGGTCCTAGACCTTCCGCTGCTAGAAGGATGGTATGACGTCCCACTACGGCGGCGCTGAGATCGAAATAGCGACCCGAGAAAGAAAGTCTCGCCGAGAGGCTGGAATCTGAAGAAAGTGCTACTGCGATAAAGGGGACTCGTGAAAAAGGGACCCGACAACTATCGCATGACAACCACAAAGACACACAGAACGCTCCGCTAGAAAATGCCATGGAAAAGTTGAGAATCGATATCCGACGGTTGGCAAAAGAAAGAGAAGAAAAGTTCGGAGATGAGATCGATTCATCGGAGTTCATGGACGACGAATATGCAGAAATCAATATGGTTGAGACAAGAGCTTCATCGCCTTCACAAGGTGCTCCCGCACCAGCAGAAGAGAGGAGCCGTAACCGATGAGAAGACAACTTCGGGAGAAAGACGACACGATCGCTCAAATGGCGAAGAGGATGGAAGAGATGGCCGTAGCTCCGGCCACTCTCCGCAGTCAAGTACAACCACATGAGAGACACCCCCGTAGGTCATTCACATCGTAGACGGAGGAAAGGAGATTACATCCGTCAATGGGGATGACCAACTGAAAAGGATACAACACAAAGTATGATCCCCGAAAAGGATATCAAGAATTTAGTAGAACAAGAAAGTGCGAGAAGCCTTAGCACAATCGAAGAACGGGACATCCATTCGGACGGGTAGACCTTACCCGTAAGAATTCGACGCCGTCCAATACCCGAAAGGCTTCGTACCACCTCTCGTTTAAGACCTTCGACGGAACCGGAACCCCCGACAAGCATGTTGCACACTTTCGTGCCGCTTGTTGCAATGCCGGCGGGAGCGATGCATTACTCTTTCGACAGCTCGTCGCCAGTCCGTCGGATTCGCTTTCGACTGGTACGCAGAATTACCAAACGGTTCAGTGAAGACATTCTCAGAGCTAGAGAGCCTCTTCATCAAGCGATTTGTCGGAGCTCAGCACCACATCACTATAGGTGATTTAGTGGTAGAGAAACAAAGGCCGAATGAAACTTTGGTGGATTACATACTTCGATGGAGAAACTTAAGCATGAAGTGTGAACCACAACTCGCAAGAACAACATGCGATCGGCATCTTGCTTAAAAGCATTCACGGCCCGATAGCACTTCTCCTCAAAGGATTCACTATTAAGACTTTTGAGAAGTTGTTAAGCAAGGCCGGAAGCTTGCAAGAAGAGGCGAAGCAATTAAGTTTTGCCGACAAGACGGACAAGCGAAAGCCGGTGAAGACCTTCGAAAAGAAATCCGGGATCGTTGCAGCTAGCTGATAAAGGCAAGCAACCAATGCAAATACCACCGTAACGGCCGCAAAGCAACCGCAACAGTAACTACCAACAACCCCGGTCCAACTATCGATCGTCTCCGCAAGTATGAACAACCGCCTCGTCCGCAACGTACATTAAGGGAGCTTCGAGCAGAGAATATCCGTTCAAAAATGAAGCAAGATCGAAGATGTTCCGTAGCCTAATGAAAACTCCGCATTTCCACCGCTGTAGCCCAAAAGACCGAGAGGAAGTCAACAAGAACGGTGATCCCAACTTTTGCCCCTACCATCGGATGCTTGGGCACAAGATAGAAGATTGCATTACCTTTAAAAGTTGGCTCAACGACAACCTTCGGAAAGGAAATATAACAATCCCGAAGGAGTACATGAAGGAACCCCGTAAAGGAGGTTCCGTCAATGTTATCTCAACCGATCCCGTCATTCCGATAGATCCCTATGCAACCGACGATGGATGGACTACCGCTCGGACGAGGTCTTCAAAGAAGATTTTAGACAACATCCGAACCGCCTCGGTGCGAGCTTCAATTCGTAGTTCGAGACCCGTTAAGCCGGTACTATCACTTGCGATAGAAGAGCCACCTCGACAGGAGACGATCGAAGAAAAGAAGAAGATCGACGAAGAAGAGGGGACCGAGACTCCTAAGGCTAGACTAGGGGCCGCTTATCCTAAGATAGTTATTTCCGATTCTGGGGAGAAATCCTCGAACCTCTCGATTTTGTATGATTATTTGCTCACTTCGGTAGGATCATATAATGATAAGGGTGATGGCGTTGGCTACGTTTTGACTGTTTCTAACGATTACGTAACTAGCGACAATCCGGACATCGACTTCGATGCCAACAACAATTCTCAAATCATACACGATCTCGACAATCAAAATAACGAAGAAGACATCCATCAAGGAGGCTACGAGAGTTCAACAAGCAACGGATCTATCTGTGAGTTTCGAGGAGCTCCAATTACGATAGAGTTAGAGCCTTCAGATTTTGAAGATAATCCGGAAGAGCTTGTCATTCCGATTCAGGAGGAGACACCGGCAAGTTCAACACTAGATTCAGAAGAAATTACAGAAGTCAACTTAAGAAGTGGAAAAGTTCTACCTCCAAGAATGGGTCTAAAAGACAAATTAAAACAGGTGGTTGTTCAAGAAGAACCAACCCCATCAGAAGAAATACCCATTCGAGAAGAAGCCGAGACGCATGAGAACAAAGTGGACTACAACGTGCTAGCCCATCTTAGGAAACTACCGGCTAAACTGAGCATTTACGATGCTTTCATCTTATCAAAGGAGATGAGAGAAGCTCTGATCAAAGCCTTACTTGATCCAGAAATTTGCTTAGCTCAAATGGCTGGAGATTCCTTAGATGAGGTTTGCTCGTTAAAGGAACAACTGAGGCGTTACCTTCACTGGACAATGACCTACTACTGGGGATGCAGCATCACAACCGACCGTTGTACATTTCGGCTTACAATCGGGAAGTTTACGCTCTCCGCAGTATTGGTGGATCCAGGAGCATCAATCAATATAATGAGTCTTCGAACACTAGCATACTTGGAAATTGATGCTCGCGAGCTCGGCGTACAAAATGTTATTAAGAGGATTCAACCGTAAAGGAGAAAGAGCCCTCGGGTCAATAACGTTACTAATGAAGACCGGTGACTTAGCAAAGACAACCGCGAAATTTCACATAATCGATTCGAAACATCGTTCAACGCTTTACTCAAGCCGACCGTGGATACATGAAAACAGGATGGTACCATCATCTCGCACCAGGTGCATCAAATACTACGATGGAGGGGAACAGTGCATCAAAAGCGACTTGCAACCATTCTCCGTACATGAGATTGGAATCCATGAAGATGCAACTTATTATGCACCGCCAAAGAAAACAATCTTCTCCAGAGATACCGTGACAAGTGAAGCGAAGAAAGTTCGGGACAACGAAGAACCTGAAATTCTAGTCCACCAGTCACTCACCACTCCCTTCCGGCGAGATGGTGAAGGTTTCTCCACAACTCGCATCCGAGGTCGAGGCCGGGGACGAGGCCGTGGTAGAGACGTTTGGACGACTGGACGTAAGAAACCAGCCATCAATGTCGATTGGAATGATAGTTCTGAAGAAGAAAAGGAAATCAAGCAAGAAGCAGCAACAATAAGTCGAAAGAAGCCGCAATACAAGATATCCCTCGAAGATGAAAAGAACGAAGAATACAAATCGATGTACGAGAAGATTAACCACTACGTACATACTATGACCCTAACCCCGATCCATTCTAATAAGATCGAGGGTATGGTGGTCAAAGAGGTACGTAGCGACGGTGCAAGGCCAATCAAATTCTACCGTGGTGCTTCTTCCTTCAAAACTAAAAATAATGTACAATTTGAAGATGTCACTTCATCAGAATTAATGGAATTACCTTTTGAGTGGTACTCTCCCTGTGTTCAAAATTTAATTCAACGTGGTTTCTTACCTCGACAATGGACAAAAGGCCAATCACAACATTTTGAAAAATTATGGAATAACTCCGGTCGTCCACCCAATTCAAAGTATGGACTCGGATTCGGCACAAGTAGGATCAGTCGACGATACTAAATTTTGCTTGGTTGTCACTTGCGAATCCAATGAAAACCGCATGGAAACTACGTACGAACTCGAAGATGTACAAATCGGAGACGCTCCACCGTAATTCGAAGAAGAAATCAAATCTACAATAGATGAGTTAACGTAAGTTAACTTAGGTACTAGCGAAGAGCCTTCGACCTACCTTTGTTAGCTCCTTACTCAACAAAGAAGACTCCGAAGAAATAATCAAATTATTAATGGAATTTAAAGACCGTTTTGCTTGGAATTACGACGAGATGCCGTGATTAGCTCCGCAGGTCGCAAGCTCATAAGCTAGGGATATGGTCCGGACAAGGTCCCCGAAGAATGCGTCTAGAAATCGAACAACAAGTCATAGCCGAAGTTAAAAAGCTAATAGACGCTAAATTTGTCCGTGAAGAACAATACCCGACTTGGTTAGCCAATGTGGTGCCAGTCAGAAAGAAGAATGGTCAAATCAGAATCTGTGTAGACTTCAGAGATTTAAACAAGGCATGTCCGAAGGATGAATTCCCTCTACCGATCCTAGAATTAATGATCGACATTGCTTCAACACATGAAATATTCTCGTTCATGGATGGATCTTCAGGATACAACCAGATAAAAATGGCTCCGTAAGATGAAAAGCTTACAGCATTCGTAACGCCGATCGGAGTATTTTGCTACACAATGAATGCCATTCGGACCGAAGAACACAGGAGCAACTTACCGGAGAGCAATGACAAGAATTTTTGATGATCTCATCCACAATCAAGTCGAATGCTACGTGGACGATGTGGTCATCAAAAGCAAAGTAAAGGAAAACCACTCGTATGATTCGAGAATTGTTTTCGAACGATTAAGACAATTTAACCTTAAGATGAATCCCTTAAAATGCGCCTTCGGCGTCACCTCGTGGAAATTCTTAGGGTTCGTTGTCCGACATCGTGGAATTGAAATCGACCCGGAAAAGATTAAAGCTATCTTAGAAATGCCGCCTCCCAAAACCTTAAAACAACTACGATCTTTTTAAGGGAAGCTGGCATATCTTCGATGCTTTATCTCAAACTCCGTCGGGTAGGTGTCGACCTTTCTCAGCACTAGTTAAAAAGGACGCCAAATTTATTTGGGAAGAGAAATGCCGAAGGCCTTCGAGGATATTAAACAATATTTAATGACACCTCCCGTCTTAGCAGACCTCAGCCTCGTGTAGACCGCCGATACTTTACACCGCGGCTTTAGACGACTCTCTCGGAGCCTCGTTAGCCTGTGTCAATGATGAGGGTAAAGAAAATGCTCTTTACTACTTAAGCCGTCGTTTACTTCCGACGGAAGTAAGGTATCCCGCAATTGAAAAGCATTGTTTGGCCTCGATCTTCGCCGCTCAAAAGCTCGGGCACTACATGCTTTCTCATAAGGTTAACTCCGATCTCGAAGTTTAATCCATTGCAATACTTCGATGACTCGTCCAACACTTTCCGACGGACTTGCCGGATGGTCAATGATATTATTGCAATTCGATATAACTTTCGTGCCTCCGCGTGCCGTAAAGGGACAAGTCTTAGCGGACTTCCTCGCAAAGACACCCTTTGCCGGCAGAATCTCCTCTCAATGACGATTTGCCAGATGAACAAATAATGAACCTAGAAGACCTTGATGATCGACGTTGGGAATTGTATTTCGACGGAGCATCTTCAGCACACAAAGACGAAGAATCGCAAGTGATAGTGCCCAGTAAGGCAGGAATCGGGCTAATCTTTATAACGCCGGAGCGGGGATGTTAAGATACTCCTACCACTCGACGTAACCGTGTACAAACAATGAAGCGTAATACGAAGCCCTCATAACGGGACCGAAATTAACTATTCAAATGAGGATAACGGACATCAACATCTACGGGGATTCACAATTAATCATTCGAACAGATCGCCGGACAATACGGAATTTTTAAACCAAGACTCGAACAATACTTCCAAGTATGCCATACAAATTGTTGGAACAGATTCCAAATGTGACAATCTACAAAATTCCCGTAAAAGAGAATGCTTTAGCAGATGCTTTAGCCCGTCTCGCAAAAGAATTTGCCCGTTTGCAAGATGAATCGATGGAAGTGTCGGTTCACGGACGTCGGTCCTATCACGACTCGACATAGACACAATACACAAATCGAAAAAGAAAAAGAATCAGTTAGCAGAAGTGATGTAAAAACATAGAAGATCGGCGACGGCCATTGATGACTACACCGCAAACAGAAAGCTACCAGACGATAGGTCGCTAGCCCATCGGATCAAGAAAAGAACTCGTCTTACGCATTAATAAACAACACATTGTACGAAGGTCTTTTCGATCAAATGTGGCTAAGGTGCCTAAGCGGGTCCGAGGCCCGTGAAATTGTTAAAGAGGTGCATTCGAGACTCCGTGGCGCTCACCAGCTGGGTCCGAAGATGAAAATGAAAATTAAAAGACTAGGGTACTACCGGCCCTCGATGATGACCGACCGAGTGAAAATCGCCAAGAGCCGTCACCAATGCCAAGTGCACGGAGTGGTTCTACACCAACCTCCAAATGTGCCGCATCCGACAATCGTGTCATGGCCATTTGAATGTCGGGGCACGGATATAGTGGGTCCGATAGAACCACCATCTTCAAAAGGACATCGTTTCATTCTTGCAGGCTACAAATTACTTTTCCAAGTGGGCGAAGCGCTCCACTTAGAGAAGTGAAAGCACACCACGTGCTACGCTTTTCAAGAACCAAGTTGTCTACCGTTTCGGAGTGCCGCGCAGATCATCTTAGATAATGGGTCAGCATTCGGAAGCACACAAATCAACAATTTTGTCGTGAGACACGGAATCGACCGGCGATACTCAACAATTTACTACCCAAGAGCAAACGGCCTCGCCGAGGCTTTTAATAAAACTCTCGTTCAAATCTTAAAGAAAACCTTGGACGATAATAAGAGAAATTGGCACGAGAAATTGTTAGAAGCCTTATGGGCCTACCGGACAACCTTCGAACTCCTACTCAAGCTACACCTTACGCTCCGGTGTACGGGTCCGAGGTAGTGTTACCTTTAGAGGTTCAGCCTTCCTTCACTCGGAATTGCGCTTGCAAACAAGATCACGACGAAGAAAACGTCAAATTACGACTCGAAGAATTAGAAAGCTTGGAAGGGAAAAGACTTGCAGCGCAACAGAATTTAGAACTATACCAAGCTAAGATGGTTCAAGCCCATGACAAACTGGTCCGCCCAAGAACCTTCAAAGTTGGTGACTTAGTTCTCGTTCTCAAGAGACCTATTCTCGCACACCGCAAGATAGGAGGAAAATTTGAACCCACTCGGGAAGGACCGTTTGTGGTCAAGCAAAGATACTCGGGAGGTTCCTACCAGCTAGTGAATTGCCGTGGAGAACGACATATGCTTCCGATCAACGGACGATACTTGAAAAAGTATTACGCTACCTGATGTTTCGAAGGAATGAATCCTTCATCCCTAAGAAACACGGGCAAAGTAATTACTTATGATTGGGTCCGAACCCAAAAATAATAAAATGTGCTAAGATAAATAAAATCATGATAATAAAGTCTTCCTTGTTTTCCTTTCCAAATCAAAATCTCTTCCCTGATCTTATTCTACTTCATTCCTGTTAAATTTGAAAATAAAAAAATTTTATATAAAAAAAGAATCTCTTTAATAAACATTTTCTTAATGTTCTTGTTCTTAGTACAACCCCTGATCCTTTTCCTTGTCTTTTCACAGGGAAATGTCGAACGGGCGGTTGGTCCTGAACTTTATGAATGGCGTAAGCCTTGCACTCGATGAAAAGAGGGTGAAAGATGGAGCGATAATCGAGATCGACTCGGATTTCGCACCGACAGGCCTACGATACGAGGAAAGTGACTGGGTCCCGGCTAACCGAGAAGGACTACCCGGCAGACAAAGTGATGAAAGTGGGTGGCCCAAGCCACCAATCCAACAACAAGAAAAGAAAAGCAAACACCGAAGAAGATAAGAAAATGAAGTCCGTAGTCGCTACAGCGGAGGGCGGGCTTGTCGCCGCCGCGCCCACGGAGATTCAAGAAGTGCGGAGAGCTACTCTCACGCCCACGCAACGAAGAAATAAGAATCGCCGTATCCGTAAGATGTTAACAAAACTAGCTGCGGACCAGCGCGACGAGACAATTGCTAATGCCAGCACACACATTTCAAGGACACCGGTTCACCAGAAACCTGAAGAAAGGAGGCCAGCTCCTAGGATAACAGAAAGAACCAGGGAAATCTCCAGAAGATCAGAAGAAAGAAGGCTACCACGCCACCGGATAGATCCACCAATAATGCATGACCTTGTTGCAGAAGCAACCCCGGGGGATGTCCCGACGAGCATCATCCCCGAGGAGCCGAGGTATGCGGGGGAACATGAAGGGATTGAACCATATATCCCACAATATGTCACAAGGCCTCGCCATCTGCGGATCATTCCGGAATACGAGCCGGAGAGAATGCAAAATGTTGAAAAGAAAACTTTCGAATACTTCGAGAGAATTAAAGGAAGAAGGATCAACATACTAGAGGGCCTCGAGCTACATACCGACGTATTCTCAGAGTATGAACAACTGCAAATCGTGGATTGTATCCGGGATCTGAAAAGAATGGGCCGAGTAGGCCGCTTGAGGGAAAACACATACTCGGAACCCCGGAGATGGATGCCAGGGAAAGGGAGAATCACAATACAATGCGGATGCTCGCTACAACTTTTCCGAAGACGAAAGGGAAACCCACCGGGATACTCCGTCATGGGCAAGTAGATCCGATGCCATTAGTCATCGAGAGAATGGTAAAAAGATTGATAACATGGAGGGTACCGCCAGCGATTGCATACCCAATAGCTGCATTATCAACATCTACAAACAGGGTGACCGCATAGCCCCACATATAGATCACCACGACTTCGTCGACCCTTCGCACGCTCTCTTTCTTGAAGGAGTGTGACATCATGTTCGGATCCGACCTCCGGATAGCGAGCCCGGGTGAGTTCCGAGGGCCGATAAAGATACCTTTACCGGTGGGTTCCGTCATGATACCGAAGGGCAACGGAGCAGATATCGCTAAGCATTGCATACCGAGAGTGCCGATGGAGCGGATCTCGGTTACTTTCAGAAGAATGGACGACAACGAAGATACCTTACCATTTCCAACCGGACCCGGAGCTAGAGAACCTCCGGCCTTACGAGCTGTGAGTTACATGGGAAATATCACACCTCCAACGTACATCCAGCCAGCATCCTTGCCAAGGATGGCTTGGAAGGTGATGTTATTAACCATGTACCCCAATTTTCAGACATGGATTTTTTTTTTGACAAATGCTTCTTTTGATGGACCAACAAAGATCATACATAGTCCGTTTTGAGTCTACATGGATTGTATGAAATGTATTCCAGATCGATTTGTATGATGTGTTTTCAACATGATTGGAATGAAAGTGACCATGTCACGTTTTTGGCCTTCACCTCTTTTGTGCAAATTGATTGGGAAATGCCATTAAAGTTAAATGAACTTCGAACAAAGAACAGAAAAGAAATAAAGAAAGAAGAATAAAAGAAAACTTTCCTAAAAAAAAAAAAATCTCTTAAAAAATGACAAACACCAAATTCACATGAACATTAAATAAACGATAAAATAAAATTTGAACCATTAAAAGATAAACGAAATCAACACAAATCTCAAATTCCATCCTTCCAAATTTCAAATCAAATTTCAAATTCAATCTTTCCAAATTCCAAATCAAATTTCAATCTTTTCAAATCACAAATCAAATTCTCAATCAAATTCCAAATCCATTCCCGATCAAGTTTCAAATTTGATCTTCCAAATTTCAAGTCAAATCTTAAATCAAATTTCAATCGAGTTCAAACTCATCCTTCCAAATTTCCAAATTCAATCTTTCCGCATTCCAAATCCGAGTCTCAATCAAATTCAAATTCAATTTCTTCCAGATCTCGAATCAAATATAAATCAAATTCAAACTTTTGGGTCGAGGATTTTATATCCAAGACTGCACTGCTTTAGGATTCTTTTCCTATTGCACTGAAGTACATCAAATTCAACCTTTTGGGTCGAGGATTTTATATCCAAGACTGCACTGCTTTAGGATTCTTTCCTATTGCACTGAAATACATCAAATTCAAACTTTTGGGTCGAGGATTTTACATCCAAGACTGCACTGCTTTAGGATTCTTCCCTATTACACTGAAATACATCAAATTCCAACTTTTGGGTCGAGGATTTTACATCCAAGACTACACTGCTTTAGGATTCTTTCCTATTGCACTGAAGTACATCAAATTCAACCTTTTGGGTCGAGGATTTTATATCCAAGACTGCACTGCTTTAGGATTCTTTCCTATTGCACTGAAGTACATCAAATTCAAACTTTTGGGTCGAGGATTTTACATCCAAGACTGCACTGATTTAGGATTCTTCCCTATTGCACTCGAAATACATCAAATTCAAACTTTTGGGTCGAGGATTTTACATCCAAGACTACACTCGCTTTAGGATTCTTTCCTATTGCACTCGAAGTACATCAAATTCAACCTTTTGGGTCGAGGATTTTACATCCAAGACGCCGCTAGATTCTTTCTATGCTGAATACATCAAATTCGAACTTTGGTCGAGGATTTTACATCCAAGTACCTTTAGATTCTTCCTATTGCCTGAAATACATCAAATTCAAACTTTTGGGTCGAGGATTTTACATCCAAGACTGCACTTCTGCTTTAGAGATTCATTTACTCTAGATCATGCACTCTTGAGAAATACATCAAATTCAAACTTTTGGGTCGAGGATTTTACATCCAAGACTACACTGCTTTAGGATTCTTTCCTATTGCACTGAAATACATCAAATTCAAACTTTTGGGTCGAGGATTTTACATCCAAGACTGCACTGCTTTAGGATTCTTTCCTATTGCACTGAAGTACATCAAATTCAAACTTTTGGGTCGAGGATTTTACATCCAAGACTGCACCGCTTTAGGATTCTTTCCTATTGCACCGAAGTACATCAAATTCAAACTTTTGGGTCGAGGATTTTACATCCAAGAGCTCTGCACCGTTCTTCTAGGATTCTTCCCTATTGCACTGAAGTACATCAAATTTAACTTTTGGGTCGAGGATTTCATATCCAAGACTGCACTGCTTTAGGATTCTTTCCTATTGCACTGAAGTACATCAAATTCAACTTTTGGGTCGAGGATTTTACATCCAAGACTGCACTGCTTTAGGATTCTTTCCTATTGCACTGAAATACATCAAATTCAAACCTTTTGGGTCGAGGATTTCATATCCAAGACTGCACTACTTTAAGATTCTTTCCTATTGCACTGAAGTACATCAAATTCAACTTTTGGGTCGAGGATTTTACATCCAAGACTGCACTGCTTTAGGATTCTTTCCTATTGCACTGAAATACATCAAATTCAAACCTTTTGGGTCGAGGATTTTACATCCAAGATCGCACTCGCTTTAGGATTCTTTTCCTATTGCACTCGAAATACATCAAAATCAAACTCTTGAGGTTAAGGATTTTACATCCAACTCCGCATTACTCTGAGATCTCTTCTCATTGCAACGATTCAATCTGATCAATTTAAATTTCTTTCGAGGCTGAAGACGTTACATCTAAAACCTCAGAATTCCAATTTTCATTTCAAATCAAATCCTTCAAATTAATTTTGGCAAACTCCAATCTAAATTGAAACTCCAAATTGAAATCTAAACTCACACATCAAAACTTAAATTGAAACAAAATAAAATCTAAATCAAAATTCTCCAGGTCATGTGATTTGGAGTTCACCTCCTTTTCCTTTCCCAGACGAAAGTTCGAGAATCTCCGGCTTCGGAGATATACTTGCTACTCCCCAGCTGAAAACTTCTCTATTTCATCCTAAGTTTGTCACTTGGATGTTTGTGTTGGTTTTGTTGATCGCTTCGGTCAACACCAATACGTGTGGTGTGCTCCGTCAGCTCACCACACCTATCGGGGTCCATTTGTTGACCTCATTTTGATGAGGTCTTCTCTTCTTCTCTTTAGTACTTAGGATCTAGCCTTAGGCTTTTCCTTCGATCGTCTTAGAGGACTAGAATTGGGACCCACCTTTTAGAAATTCAAACCACTTCTTAACTCCCTGCAAACTCCACAAACTTGACCGTAGACCCCTAATCACCTAGAGGGTCGAAATCAAATGTGGAAGTTTAAAGGATGAGTTCCTATAAGACTCTTTGGCCTTAGGATCGCCCGCAGGTGGCACAGTCCAGTGAAGGGGCTGACTTACACATACACTTACACATACACTACACTTTTACACACTTCCTAAAACCACACCCATATCTAACTCGACCTCCCGACTCATGTAGGTGATTCACATGGATGGTCCTCGACCCCCGAGCCCTGGCTAAGAGGGTTAGGAACAACATAGTGAATGCCTCAAATGAGTCCCTTCATGGCTCATGTGGGCTTGATATGGCTTCATGGCTCAACCAAAATGATTTCTTTCCACTTAAATTCACTCAATCTTCAATTTCCCAAATTTTCAATTTTTGACCCCCGGGACCCTACACCCGCTTAGCCTACCCAAAACCTCGAAATTACCCAAATTTCTCAAAAATTTCCAAATTACCCAAAATTCCCCAAAATCAATCCCAAACATTTCCACATCACTTAAATTGATCATCCATACCCAAAAATACCAAAAATTCCAAGAAAACCTCCCAATACCCTCCAAATACCCAAAATACCCCTCTTGGCCTAAAAATCCAAAAATTCCCAGAAAATTCCAGAAAATCCCAAATATTCCCAATTTCATTTTGTCCAACTACACCATGGGCCAATTTTGTCAATTTACCCTACTTTTGTCAAAACCCCCAATTTGACCCATTTTAACCCAAAGTGAACCCAATGTCAAACCAAACCTACCCAATTGACCCCAATTTTGGTCTAATTCAATTCTAAACTTCAAATCAATATCCCAAATACCAATCTAGACCAAATCCAAGCCCAATTTGATTGACATTTGGATCCAATCTCACTTTTGGCCTTAAAGCCCAATTTGGACCCATGACCCAAACCTAACCCAAACTCACCCAATTCAATTCCAATTAACCCCAAATCTTTTCTAAATCTTCCTTAACATTCCCACAAACAAAATACTAACATGATTTGCCCAAAATTTAGACCCAAACCCCACTCAAACTCAACCCAAGGTTAAAAGGCCCATTTTCGACCTAAACCCAAACCTAGCCCAAATGAGCCCAAACCCCAAAATCAAAGCCCAACCAAAGTCAAAACCTCTTTGAAACACTCCCATAAACATTTCTCAACATTAATTCTACATCAATTTCAACCCTAGCCCAACATTGGCCCAACTTGGCCCACTTGGACCTATATTGGCCCATTCACCAAAAGAGCCCAAATTCAACCCAATTCAAATCCAAATCACCCCCAATTTGCTTCAAGTCACTCATGACACATCCATGAGCTAAACCCAACAATTATTTGGCCCAACCTCTTTACAAAATTCCCATCCATAAATTCATTTTTAAACTTAAAGGCCCATTCCTTAAACCATGTTAAAAGCCCACTTCCACCAAATCCAAAACCCGAAAAATTCTTCCAAAGCCCATATGACATTTCCCCTCATCATACTTTCAATTAAAATCATCCCTAAGTCCTAAACCAATGATCAAATAATTCTAAATGAAGCTTCATCCAAATTTCCACCAAATTATCCAAAATCCTTAAAATCCTTTTTTATGAAATTGACCAAACTTTTTGCCAAGCCAAAGGTGAGCCATGAATCCATGCATGAGCCACATGTGAGCCATGAGAGCTTTGGACACTCCACCATGCCATATTGGGTAAGAAGAGGGGGGCTTTCCTTAATCCCTAAAGCTCATTAGCCTTAATCATGTTTCACCTAAACTTAAATTTAATCCAAATATATTTGGATGGAGACTTCTCCATGCCAAACCAGATCGATCCCTTTGATTCCCCCAACATCCAAAGCCACCTTGAAGGGTGCACCAAGCCCAAATGGGTGGATTGACCCATTTAGACTCAAAACTAGCCATGCCCCATTCTACTTTGAATCAAAGCCTTTACACATGGCAATTGCCAATTGCTTGCACCAAGCCCCAGCCCTGACCCACCTGACCTCGAGGGTGACCCATGCCCGACCGGCCGGCCACCGAGCCGCCGGAAAACACCATGGCCGAGAGCTCACATGTGAGCCAACTTTGAAATTCTCACCTGCTGAGCTTCCCCATCCCCAGTGGCCATTGTAGCTGTTCTTCTCTTGCCAAGAGGAGCTGATCCCAAGCCCTAACTCTCCCTGGGAGGCCCTCTACCCTCTCCTATTTAAACTCCACCCCTCTCGGCCATGAAGAGAGCTGAGCACAAACCTTGCCGAAACTCTGCCAAAATTGTTCCAGACCCTTCTCCACCCCTAGAGCACTTGATCCCCAGTGAGATCCCCCTGCCATTTCTTCTCTGTGAGCTCAATTTCAGAGTTGAAATTCCACCCAAAACCAGGACACTTCTCCACAGTGGACCAATCCTCCAATTAATTGGTTCTACACCTTCACCGGACCGAGGAAGGTGTCCACCAGATAAGCCCCATCTCCAAGCCACCCGGTTGCTCCAGCCTCCAAGCTTTGTGATCGGGCTTGGTCGAAATCCAACCTAGACAATTCACTGCACCGGGAGACTTCATCCGGAGCTTGCTAGGATCCAATCGAAGGTGCAACAACTCTCGGATTGAAGCCACACTTCTCTGAGCAAAGGTATGAGCTAATTCTTTATCCCGAGCTTCTGGAGATTCTCCATTTCAAATGCCTTAATTTCAATGCATGTTAACCGTATAGATGTGTTCGTCTCTTCAAGACGAATCCATAGAGCATAAGAACATAAAAATCCATTGAGTATCGAGTGAGATCTTAGGGATTTAGTGTGGACGGCTCTCGGGTGAGGACGCTCGGGGACGATGAACGGATGCCGTCCATTCAATACACGCGCGGACGAACGGCTCAGATGGCGTCGGACCGAGAGACGGTACGAGAACCGCGGGGCCCGGGCCGCCGACTCGGGTGGCGGCGTCGAATGGGAGCGCGACGCGTGTGCCTTCGGAGTCGCCGAGGTCGACGCGGCGCCGCGTGGATAAATAGAAAATTAGGGTATTTTTCTATTTATTTAATTCCCTAAACTTCAAAAATTCATATCTCCGTGTAGAAAAATCGGAAAAATAAAATAAAAATACCCTCTTGCTCAGTGAACAGAGGAGAATAATGTGAAAAAGAAATCATTTAATTTCATCAAGTATTTTATTTTTTATAATTTATTTACTCTCTGCATTATTTTAATTCTCCATGCATGCATACAATTCACCATGACATGAGACCATAGGGCTTTTGAAGCCTCCGAATTTGGGAACATTCCCGAATTTTCCAAAGTCGGAGGCCATCCCTATGAAGAGTTATTGATTTTTCAAGTTCATGTTACTTGTTTTGAGTATTTTAATTCCAATAAATAGCATGTTGTGAAATAAATTCTAGGAAACTTTGGTGATGTTCCTTATGACCGAAGAACCCTAGGAAAAATAGGTTTTGACTTAGTTCATTTAAAACAACCCTAATTGGGCTTAAACACCCAAAATAGGTCTTTATTTAATTAGAGTTAACCAGGCATCAAATTGACTTGAAATCAATTCTCCACTGACCTTTAGGATCAGAGGAATCCACCATAAAAGTTTGATGTCAATTGCACTTGGTTAGCCCCATTAATTGGGTTGATTAAGCCACTTAGCCATTTTAAACTTTAAAAATTCATAACTTTTAAAATACCTCTCAAAAATTCACTAAATTGGTTTTGGGGCCTCTCTGATATCAGGGGAATCTAAGAAAATTAAAATTTCAATTTTCTAAAAAAGTTGATTTTTAATAATATTTTAATATTTTTAATAATTAAAAAATAATAAAAATCACAAAAATAATAAAATTCACCAAAATGTCACATTTTGAATTTTAATCACTTAGGAACAAATCCCACATTTTTTTTAGGTCTATTTAGTGAGATATTAAATTTTAAAGCTTTAAGGTAATTTTAAAATTAAAAAAATGTATTTTCTAGCATTTTCACTAAAATAATTATAATAAATCATAGAAAAATCAGAAAATTGCAAAATTTGCTTCTCTAATTTCCTTGATATCAGAGAGACTTTTAAAAAATATAAAATTCATTTTTCAACATTTATTTTATTTTTAAATTAATTAACACTCCAAAACTTAAAATAATTATAATAAAAATAATATAATTAAAAAAATCACCAAAATTGGTCCAGGTGCTTCTCTGGTAATTAGGAATGTCCCCTAATTTTCTTAAGGACAGATACTTTCCCTTGGTCATGTTATTAAATTTTCCTTGAAAATCTCTATTTTCTACCAAAAATAATTATATAAATAAACTAAATACAGAAAAATCACATTTTCTCCTCTCATGTCTTTATTGGCATATGAGTGAAGTCACATAAAAATTTCAAGTTCATTTGAGTTCAATTTAGTGAGTTATGAAATTATTAAGCTTAAAGGGTAAAATGGTAATTAAAATTTTAACCCTTAATTAAAACTTTAGGTTTAATAAAAATTAACAAGTAAAATATTTGATCCTAATCTGATTTGGATGATTGAAATTTAAATAATTAAAGGGTAGAAACCCATTAAACAATTTTAAAATGATTAAACTTTAATTAAATAATGGATTAAATTTGGAAGAATAATAAAATTGGAATTATTAAAATAGGGATATTATTAGGAAGAGATTTATTCTTTAAATTAAAAATCCCGAAATTAATTATCTCATTAATATTCAATTCTTAATTAAAATGATAACTCAAATTTAAAATATTAAAAGGCTTAATTATTAAACTCTTTTAAAAATTTCAATTAAAATTAAAATAAAATTAAATTAAAATTAAATTAAATTAAATAAATTAAATTAAATTAAAATTAAATTAAATTAAATTAAATTAAATTAAGATTAAAAAAAATTTAAATTAAATTAAATCAAATTAAATTAAATTAAGCAAATTAAATTAAATTAAATTAAATTAAATTAAATTAAATTAAATTAAATTAAATTAAATTAAATTAAATTAAACTAAATTAAATTAAATCAAATTAAATCAAATTAAATTAAATTAAATAATTAAATTAAATTAAATTAAATTAAATCAAATTAAATTAAAATTAAATCAAATAAAATTAAATTAATTTAACATCAAATCAAACTCAATTGAATTAAATTAAATTAAAACTCAATTAAATTAAATTAAATTAAATTAAATTAAATTAAATATAACATCACCTAAAACGAAAGAAATTAAATATAAAGCAACTTGAACACTATTCCAAATTTAAACTCTTTAACTTAAACCAAATCATTTGAATACTAATTTACCCTTGAAAGCTTTAGTTATCATAACTCCTAAGCAGAACATTAAAAGAAATGTTACTTCACTTATAGGATATTCAAATGTCCTGGTTCACTGAGCAAATTAACAAAACTTGAATTCCTGGACGATTAATTCATTTGTATAATTAAACCCATTTGGACTTAAAACAATCCTAGAAATATTGAAAAGATGTTTAAGATTCTTCTTAAACACTTCCTCGATATGATAGGATGTTTATAAGAACAATTGAATTTAATTGTTCTTTGATGAAGAAAATCGTCCTTAAACCAAAAACACAAAGACCTAGACGTCATAGGAAATGACTAGCTATAGGATTAGGAATTTGGTAGAAAACCATAACCTTTCCCTTAGCTTTACCTAGGAACTTGCTTAAATATTCTAATTGTGTTTTAAGTGTAGCTTGGGATGACGGGAAGACCCTCCAGGTACGCTTTTATTTTATTGCAATTTACTTTCTTGCAATTTACATTATTGCAATTTACTTTATTGCAAATGCACTTTACTTTTCTTGCATGATAAACAACTGTTGCATGAAAACCCACACCTTTAGGATAGCCCCTAAAACTGAAACCAAAACTAAATTAAAAGTCATTGCAAGATAAAATTCACCGCCACAACATTTCAAAATATAAAACAACTCAAAATTTAATCGCAAACAGAACACAAAACTACAATTGCAACTAAATTAAAACGTCCTGTTGGATGATTGGGAATACCTCGGATGATGTAACCTACGTGTTGCTAACGGGATTTCCACGGTCTAAATGAAAGTGTGGAACTCATTCGGTTGAGTTTAGCAAATTCATCCGGACTAAGTGAATCCGATAAAAATAATGATGCGGAAGGATGGAACCGTGGGATCTTAAGCTGGTGTCATTATAATCAACTTTAAGATTTGTTTTAATCAAAACACAAAAAACACTTGGAAAATTAAGACTTCTCTAAACCAAAACACTTTTCTCATCTCTCGATTTATGATTTCTAAAACTAAACCTCTGCAACAACAAGGAGCTCGGAGCATGGTGGGCAGCACGGCCATCGTCGTCAGCAAAACTTGAACCTACTTCAGCAAAACTTTCCTAGAATTAAATAACCAAGCCATAGGACTTCGAGGTAGTTTGCCTGGTGCAACATAAATCCTCAACCTTTTGTTAGGCATTTGCACTGCAAATTAAGCCCTGACCGGACTTAGGATTCCGAGGTAGTCGTCTGATACGACATAAACTCTCACATCTTCGAGGCTATTTGTATGATTCTATCATATAAATATAATTCCTAATTAATTAAAATTGACAAAATCAAAACATTTAAATAAATATTAGGACTTTCTTAAATCTAAGCCGAAACAATAGGATAGTCGGGAAATTACCGAAGTTCACTTCGAATCTGTGATTTCTCCTACCGTTCTTCCTTTGGATTCCCAAAACTAAATGTTCTAAACTTGATCCATTCCCTATTGAAATTCAAAACTTCAATCCCTTGAAAACTTAAACTTTGAAATTCTTGAGAGCGGAATTATTGATTATTATCGAGAGTTTTCTTAGGTGATTCCCGTCACTTAAGATGTAATTAACTATAGGGGCTTGCCCTTATAGGGAATTTTGAAGAACCCGAGTAATATAAACCCCGTTTAATGTTTTCATATTAAGCGAGGGAATTTTGTCGGCTTATAAAATTGGTTCGCGGACCAAACGGATGTCACAAATCTCCCGGTTTATTTAATCGAGCCCCACCGTCAAGCAGGGTGTCTATCCTTAGGGATAGATACACGGTTTGTGGTGCGGTGCTCGTTTATATAAACTATTTGGGATGTGAGATCGGTTTAGTCTCATATCTTAAAACCTTCAAATTTGAAATTATTTTCAAAATCAAATACTACTTTTCAAATTATTTATTTTAATTAAATTAAAAATTCGCCGACAGATTTCTGTTAGGCGACCCCTCTTAAAAATAAAACACACAACCTAAAAATATGCCGACAGCAATTTTTGGAATTATTGGCCTGGCGCCAGAGTCCGGCGTCAAAGCGCCAGTTCGATACAGATGCTGTTATGTTTTTTTGATGACTTTGGGCAGTTATATTAACGGTGTTAAGCGGTTATTGGAGCTTCTAAAAGACTGGAAGTTACTCCTAATATATAGGACATGTGATACAATGTATTTAGACACAAGGAAAAGGTCTGGATTGCGAAGAGGTACGACCCAAAGTGAAGAGGTGTGAACGACATGGTCACGGAGTCCGGCGCCTAGGCACCAGATCCCGGCGCCTAGGTGCGACAGTTACCTTCTAGAAAATACATTGAATTTGTATGAATTTTGAAGAGGTGCCTTAAACAACCCCTAGTTAAATTCAGAGCTCTATAAATTGGAGCCCATTCTACAGAGAAAATCGCACCAAAACCCCCCCTCTTAGTACACATACCCATTTTAGTCTATTCTAGTTTAATTTAGTCTCTTCCATACTTAGGGTGCCACTTTATTTTGTATCTAGTGAGCTTATTTTGAGTGTTTATTGTGTAATTGCTGTTGGAATCTTTCATCATTGCAATGGAGTCAGTAGAAGTTAGCGGAGCTCTTGAAGGAACACTTCAGATAAGTATTTGTACTTTGGTTCAAAGTTTTATAAATATGTTTTGTTGTGTTATTTTAATGAGTTCTGAGTAGTTAGTTATCTTTCTCCTTTCAACTATGAAAATATTATAAATTAATTAAATTTTGTAGGAGAATTAAATATAAAATATTTTAAAAAATTGTGATGATATTAATACCTGATCTTAGTTTACTTTTTAAATTGGCCATTTAATTTGTTAAAACCTGTTGAAGAATTTTGAGACCTATCCGGAGATAAATTCTTAACTAGTAGATATCACATGAATCCTTAAGGTAATCGAAGGCTTTACGCGGATTATTTAAGGTGAAGTACAAATAAATAGAAAGACATTATTTATTGGGCGTATAATTAATTAGTTTTTAGAGTGACAAACTAAATTCTAATAATTTGGTTCATAGAAAGGTAACGGTTCACTGGTAGGGCCTACCATAGCTACCCTTGGACATCTAGTAGTGTGAGCCTAGATTAACTCATTCTACTAATAACCCATCCTGAGCCTAACTATATATTAGTCAATGTTCTTTGCACCTGAACCAAAGGGTAAAGAATAGGAATGCTTCTATTTGGGACAATAATATAATCTTAATTCCCTACAAAAGATAAATAATCTATAATTCTTAGATTAGCTGAAAAAGGAGAAAGTGATTTTTATAATTGCATTGAATTACTGCTTGCCTTACTTTCGTGCTTATTTCTTACTTTCTTTTAGTAAAAGTTATAAGTTAATTAAATTTGAATATATATATATATATATATATATATATATATAAAGTATATATAATTTGCTTAAGAAAATTTCAAAATATTGCTTTTATATATTTTTACTTTTGTTTTTATTATCCCCGTGGGATCGATAACCAAAACTCCACTTAGAGCCTCGTATTACTTGAACGATACGTATACTTGTGTTTAAAATTGTGACTTTTGTAATAATTAAATCTAATAAAATTATAAAAGTAAACCTCGCACATCAAGTTTTTGAAGCCATTTGCTAGGAATTAAATCTTCTAAAAAGTGGTATCAAAATCTTGTATTTTAAACCTTAATTAAAGTTGCAACGCATGAGCCTGAACAAGAAGTATTATTATTTAATGCTTGTTTAAAACTTTTTCCTGGAAAATTAAGATCTAAATGAATGGGACCATTTATAATTGAGAAAGTATACCCTTATGGAGTTGTTGATATTAAAGATCTCAAAACTGGAAAAATATTTAAAGTTAACTGATTAAGATTGAAGCCTTATATGGGAGAAATGAAACCAAATTACAAAGAGGCTTACGAATTGAGTCTATCCAATTAATTCAACTGATTAGGTCGGGTTGACGACGTTAAACCAAGTGCTTTGTGGGAGGCAACCCATTTGATATCATTATGATTGTTTGTGACCTGAATTTATCTTAATCGTTGTTTGTGTGTTGATCACATCCTTTTATTAGACCTACTTTTAAGACCGAAACTTTATAAAATTTGACGATAGGAGAAACAGAGTCAAGCATGGTTCCGGTGCCTAGGCGCCACAAGTCGGCGCCTAAGCGCCAACATAACCATTAGTATCGATAGTCCGACTTCTAGGTGCTAGATTTTAGTGCCTAAGCTCCACAGTTACAGATCATGGAAAAACCGAAAAACTTCAGTTTTTCTCACGAAATCTCTTTATAAATTGCCCTACCATCCTCCCCAATCCCTAAGCAACCTTATTTTCGACAAGAGCAATCCATTTTGGAGAAGATAAGAGGAGTTTGGAAGTAATGGATAGAGGAAATCATGGAAATGAGGTAAGAGATAAATCCCCTAAAGATCCTTAACCTTATTTTAATGTTTTTATTGCAGTTAGTATGGAGAGGTTATTTAGTCACTTAGAAAAGATTGAAGCAGAAATTCAAAGTATTGGGAATCGTTTGCATGAGATGTATCATCAAATTGAGCATTTGGAATGGCAAATGAAACTTCGTTTTATCATATGGCGGCCTATCAAGACGCTCAAGTAGCAATGTATGCAGAGAACAAGTGGATTGATGAAAAGACGGCTTTGGAATTTCTAAGGGTGTTGGTTTTTTATCCCTGCGGTCCTAGAAAACTTCATTCCAAAAGAGATGGAAACTGAAGTTCAGTGTTATATTAATCTTTTATGTGTTTTAGGTGTTATTGAGTCAAGTTCTAGTGTATTGAATATCGAGTTTGTGTGTTTTCTTAATTGTTCAATGTGTGTTGTTGAATTGATAATTTACTTTGAATTTATGTTGTTTGTGTTGTTTATAGAATGATGAACCTTGTTATAGTCTTGTTCTGGAATTTATTGAGCTTGGAATGAAAAATATGAAATGCAATTGAAGAATTTGGTTATATATTGAGTTTGAAATGTGGATCTAAGTTAACATTTTAATTGATTTTGGAAATGTTTGGAAGATAGAAATTGGATTAATACTCTCATGTGAGTAATTAGAACTCGAATTTGATAAGTTTTGGTGAAAAATATAATATTTAAATTGAATTTTTGGAAAGGCGAGTATGGCGCCTAGGCGCCAGAACTTGGCGCCTAAGCGCCGGTTCAGCCTGCACCCGAAAAATAAGATTTATTAACCCACCAACTCCATTTTTAATGTCTAAGCTTCCTTCTTCCTGTTTTCAAGAAAAGCAACCCTAGAGATCCCATTTGGGGTCGGATTTTCGAGTTTTTAAGCTTGAAATAACTCGATTTCTTTATCCCAAGGTCAGATCTACATTCTAAATCAATTATTTTCGGATTTCACCATAGATTTTGCTCTCTTTGATGAGAACTGAAATTTTGAGAAAAAATTTGATTTTTAGAGTTAAATCCATAGATTTTTAAGCTCTTTCAAGTTTGTAAAGCTTAAATTAGTTCATTTCCCTTGATCCTATAAATTTATTTTGCGTTTTTATTTCATGTTTAGATGGCACCTAAATCTAAGCGAGGAAAGGAACGAGAAAATTTTGATCATAGCAAGCTTGTCACTGCTACGACACATTTTTGTTACAATGATTTTGCTATAACAAGGAAGTTTATCTCTGAAAAAAATTTTTACAATCCTGGAGGAAGGCTTGAAGATATGATCGTTGCACTCAACAGGCAAGGATTCTGTTATTTTACTGCTGTTGCTGTTATCCTATCGTCAGGGAGTTTTATGCAAATTTCATGGATGCTGAAGAGTACGAGATCTTTGTAAGAGGAGTTGGAGTAGGATTTACTCCAGAGCGAATCAAAAATTTTTACGGCCTACTGCTAAACATCGAATGCTATTAGTCTAGATTATCTCCATCTCAGGGAGATTTATAGATGATTATTGCTTACCTGACAGATGGTAATAGAGCTTGGAAGATCCGAAACAAAAAATGGGTAAATTTTTCATCTTCTAAGCTAAATGGTATTTCAAAGGCATGACATTACTTTATTTCTGCTCTCCTCCTTCCATCTAATCATTTGAGTGAGGTTACCAAGGACAGAGCTATCCTCAACTACTGCATACAAGAGAGGAAGTTGATTGATCTTGGGAGTATTATTTATGAGTCTGTAGAGGCCACTGCTCGTTCTAGCACTTCTGTTGGACTGGGATTTCCATCTTTGATTTATTCTCTGTGTGAAAGTGTTGGAATTGTTGCTGAGCTTTCAGAGGAAAAGCTCAAGTCTACAAAGCCCATTGGAAGAGAAAGTGACAGTATCTATGATCGACTTCGAGGTAAGAGTTCTACCGCACCTTCTAGTTCATTACCTACTACTGGTAGACCTTCTACTTCTACTGCTGTGCCACCATCTAGTTTCTAGGAATTTATTCATGATAAGTTTATGGAGCGGCAGAATGAGTTATTTTTAACTCATTATAGAGTAGATACGATCGATAATAAGATCGATAATCTTTCTAAGTACACCAAAAGGAAGATTGATTATTATGCTGAGTATTCAAAGTCTCTTGTTAGATTCCTGAAGGATGATCATGATGTTCAGTTCCCTACTTGTCCTAGATTCTTACCTTATGTAGATCCTAAGGATGTAGAATTTTCTTTTGGTGACGACGACGACGAGGCTACAGCTCGTGATTAGTAGTTTGATTTACCTCTTGAGATGTGTGATTCTGTTTTTAGTTTATTTCTAGTATGTTAGTACTGATGAGTCTGATTTTACTGTTATTTGTTAATGTTGATTTGATTAATTAACTTTGTGTGGATATTTAAGTTTAGACTGTTTTAGATCATCTATTGTGTTATGTATTAAAGACTGAGGTATGGATTAATTTTTATTTTCTATGATAAATATTTGTTTCTGTTTCAGCCTACGTTTTAGTGTTCCTGAATAGTTAGTAATTTTGCATGTTTTAAAATAAAAAAACAAATAATAACAATAAAAAATTATAGAAATTAGCTCCTGCTCTACAAACTTTTCTATATATATTTAATCATTTCTGTTATATACATATCAAAGCTGGTGTAGAAGTAGAAATGAGTTTTTCCTTACTACATCATCATTGTACCTAGATAAATTCCTGTTTATTTCTTTCTCTCCTGCTTTAGAAAATTTTATGATTCATTTTTGTACTAAAGTTGAAGTTTGGGGAAGGGAAAATTCTTTTAAATTTAAATATTATTTGTCTTTAATGAAATAATATTTTCTTTAAAAATATTAACATAACATAAGGAATGAAAACTTAATTTAAGTTAACTTAAATTTTTGAATTTATAAATAATTTAGTAAACTTAACTAAAATTCCAATAATTTTGATTGATTTTAAGAATAGAATTATTTAACTTAAAGAATAATAAGATTAAATTTTTTTTCTATTTATAGTAGAGAGAATTGTATTTTTGAAATACTAAGGAATCTAGATTATTACTTGAAAAAGAAAACATTGAAATAATTTTTGAAAAATACTTATTAAAAATGTCATATTTATTAAGTAAAAATGTGTAAGTTTTTAAATATAAGTTAAGGATAGTGAAGTTCAAAATCATTAACTGGCTATCCAAAAATAGTAATCCTCACGAATAAAAAAAAAGAATGGAGGATTGAAAAATATCCTTAAAAAAATAGAGAAAAAAAGAAGAAAACAACAAAGAAATGTGAGGAGAAGCTTGAGGAAATGCCTAATCAAAAATTGGCTTCACTTGAATTATCTTATAGAAAGAAAACTAATTACATTTTTAACTTAATTTTTATGTAAAAATTTTTTTACTAGAAAAATGTTTCATGAAAGTCTTTTTCTTGTAAATATTCTTTGTGACTTTAATATGATAAATTACAATTATTCTTGAAATAAATAAAAAATTAGAAGTCTTATGATTTGGTGTTAAATATTCTTTAATTCTTAAAATTAAACTTAATTAGTGAAATTTGGTTAATGATTTGCTAAAGCATTTATAAGACCAAAAATTACAAGGAATCTTAAATATTTAAAATTCATTCAAAATGTTATACATTTTATGTAATTAAAAGAGTTACTTGAGGACAAGTAACATTTAAGTTTTGGGGAATTTGATCCGCTTAAAAAAATAACTATTTTTATGCCTTATTTATGATTCAATTCTTAAGATATTATGCTTTAATGAAAGGTAATTTTATGTTTTTGGATGTAGGTGATAAAAAAAGAGTTCAAGAAGGATAAATGAGCAACAAGGAGCAAAAATAGAGCATAAAGAGCAATGTTGTCGAAATTTTAGGTCTGGTGATCTATAAAAAATATTTATTTCTTTATGTCTTAATTCTTATTAATTTCTAAGGATATTATGCTTTTATGAAAGGTATTTTTGTGTTTTTGGATGTTTGTAATGTAAAAAGGTATAAGAAGGAAAAAAGGAGCAAAAAGGAGCAAAAATGGAGCAAAATACCAAAAGGATAAACAAATATGGTCTGGCGCCTAAGCGCCAGAAACTAGCGCCTAAGTGCCAGACTCGATACGAAAACTATCAAGTTTTTGTCAACGTTTGATCAGTTATTTTGACGGAGTGAGCGGTTATTGGACATTCTAAAAGGCTGACAGTTGTTCCTTGATAATAGGACATGTGATACAATGCATTTGGACGCTCCAAAACGGTTTTAATCGCGAAGGTGGTGCGAGCCAAAGTGAAGAGGTGCGAAGAACTGGACGCGGTGTCCGGCACCTAGGCACTCGACCGACCTTTTAGAAGATTCATTGATTGTGGACATGTTTTAAAGAGGTGCCTCAAGGCAACCCTTGAAGCCTATAAATAGAGGTCATTTTTTTCAGAAAACGTGCCCCTCCCATTGTACCCCTTTCTCTTATCTACTTTAGCATCTCTCATCCTTAGAGAGAGAATTAGAGAGAGAAATTTAGGGCCACTTTTGTTTAGTTTAGCGAGTTCATTTTCAAGTTATTACATCTGGAGTTCATTACACTGTGGAGTCAGTAGGAATCAGAAGATCTGTAGAAGAAATATTTGAGATAAGTATATTTATACATTTGATTCAAAGTTTAATTATCATGTTTTGCTATATATTTTCAATGTGTTCTGATTAGTTAGTTTACTTTCTTTCTTCAATTATGAAGAGATAGATAAGATAATATAAAGATTGGATGGAGAATTAAAATTCAAAATATTTTCAAAACATGGTGATGACATTAATACCTGATCTTACTTTACTTTTTAAATTGGCCGTTTAATTTGTTAAAGCCTGTTGAAGAGTTTTGAGACCTTGAAGGAGAAGAACTCTTAACTTGTAAAGGTCACATGAATCCTTGGGTAGTCGAAGGCCATGAGCGGGCTTTTCAAGGTGAAGTGTAAATAAATAGGAAGATAAGATTTAACGGGCGTAGAATTGATAATTTTTTAGAGTGACAGACTAAATTATTATAATTTGATTTATAGACTAGGAAAGGGTCACTAGTAGGGTCGACCATAGTCACCCTTGGACATCTAGAAGTGTTAATCTAGATTAACCCATTCTACTAACAATACATCCAGACCTATTCTGTAAATTAGCCAATGTTCTTTGCGCCTGGATCAAAGGGTAAAGAATAGGAATGCTTCTATTTGGCACAATACCATAAATCAAATTCTCCAACGAATATTAAATTATATTAAAAATCTTAGATTAATTGAAGGAAAGAAAGTTGTTTATTTTATATAGAATTCATAAAATCATTTTCTTATTATTGTTGTCTTTATTTTCCTCTAGTAAATTAATAATAATTTAAAATCAAATTAAAAAATATAATATAAATATTTTTACTATTTTATTTTATTTTTCTTTCTTCATAGAAAATTTATTTCTATAAATCTTCCCCGTGGGATCGATACTGGGGTCTTTGTTTAAAAACCCTATATTACTTGAAACGATACGTATACTTGCGTAGTACCCCTAGTGTGTAAAAATATTTTCTAAATTATATAAATTTTATACACTAGCCGCTATTTATAAATTGAGTCAAAGCTTTGGGCTATCTTTTGGAAGCAAAAATTACTGCGTTATTTGCGGTCAGGTCAAGTTTTTGGCGCCGTTGTCGGGGAAGTAAGGAAGAAAGAAATAGAATAGTTTAAATTTTATTGTTTTTTTTATGCGAAGATTTGGTTCTGAAGGATTAATACTTTTAGATTCTGAATTGTAAAGAATAATTAGAAAAATTAAAAAGGGAAAACAAATTCAAAAATTTAAAGAAATGGCTACTTTATAAAATCCAATTGAACTTAATGATCAAATTATTTATAAACCATTAAGGGATTATGCTAACCCTACAGTTGATGAACTTCATAGTAGTATTCAAATACCCACTATAGATGCTAATTCTTTTGAACTTAAATCATCTATTTTTCAAATTGTGCAAAACAATCAATTTGATGGATCACGAAATGAGGATCCAAATTTACATCTTGTTAGTTTTTTAGAACTTTGTGCTACCTTTAAACATAACAATGTTTCTGATGATGCTATTAGACTTAGACTTTTTCCTTTTTCTTTAAGAGATAAAGCAAAGATGTGGTTAAATTCATTAGCGACTAGTTCTATTAAAACATGGGCTGAAATGGCACAAAAATTCCTTGCTAAATATTTTCCTCCTTCTAAAACTGCTAAATTATGAAATGATATTACTTCATTTAGTCAATTTGACGGGGAGACAATATATGAAACTTGGGAAAGATTTAAAGAGCTATTAAGAAAATATCCTCATCATGCTTTATCTGATTGGTTGATTATTCAAACATTTTATAATGGATAAATTGGATCTTTAAAATCAATTATTGTTGCTGCTGCTAGAGGTTCTTTAATGTCTAAATCATTTAAAGAAGCTTACACTTTAATTGAAGAAATGTCTAATAACAATTTTCAATGGCCTTCCGAAAGGATTAATCCTAAAAGATGGCCAATATTCAAGATAATGAAGCCTTTTCTATCTTAGTTTCACAAGTTGCAGCAATGTCTAAGAAATTAGATAGTTTTGCAATTAATATTTCGCATAATAACTGTGTTAATATATAAGCTTCTCAAACTATTGAAACTTTACAAGCTATTGCAAGTAAAAATAATCCTTATTCAAATTATTATAATCCTGGGTGGAAAAATCATCCTAATTTTAACTGGAATAATTCACAACAGCAATGGGGTAATAATCAATCTCATCCCACTGGAAATTGGAATAATCATGTTAATTCAAATTATAAACCTCCTGGATTTAATAATCAACAGAAAAAGTTGTCAATAGATGAATTAATTATGCAAATGAATAATCAATTACAAAATCAAAATACTGTTATTCGTAATATTAAAAATCAAATGAGACAAATTGCTACTTTAATTAATAACAGACCTGTAGGAACACTTCCTAGTAATGTTGAAATCAATCCAAAGGAAACTGGAAAAGAACATGAACAAGTTAAAGCTGTGCAACTTAGATGTGGAAAGGAATTAAAAGAAAGATTGCAGAATGAAATTGGAAAAGAGATTGAGGTTGAAGAGATTGAAAAACCTAAGGAAACTCTCTCTCCTAGTCGAGATCGATCGTTATACCTATTAATGTGGAAGTTGAAAAACCACCACCACCTTTTCCTCAAAGACTTAAATAGCAGAAACTTGATAATCAATTTTCTAAGTTTTTTAAAATTTTTAAGAAACTTACTATTAACATACCTTTTGCTGAAGCTTTGGAACAAATGCCAACTTACGCAAAATTTATGAAGGATACCTTAAGCAAAAAATGAAAATTTGAAGCTTTTGAAACTGTTGCATTAAATGAAGAATACAGTGCAATAATTCAAAAGAAATTACCTGAAAATCTTAAGGATCCTGGAAGTTTCACTATACCCTGTACTATTGGAGAAAAATTTTGTGGAAAAGCTTTATGTGATTTAGGAGCAAGTATTAATCTCATGCCATTTTCTATCTTTCGAAGATTAGATTTAGGAGATATTACTCCCACCACTGTAACTCTTCAGTTAGCTGATAGATCTATCACTTATCCTAAAGGAGTTATAGAGGATGTCTTTGTTAAATTGGATAAATTTATCTTCCCTATAGATTTTGTAGTACTTGATATGGAATAAGATAAAGAGATACCTATTATTTTAGTAAGACCTTTTCTAGCTACCGAACGAGCTATGATTTATGTGCAAAAAGGAGAATTAACCATGAGAGTCAATGATCAAGAAATTAAATTCAATGTTCTTAAATCAATGAAGTACCCTGATAAAGAGAAATGTTATTGAATGGATATAATTGATTATTTAATTAAAAAACATTATCAAGAAAAATGTAAAGTTATTTCTGAAGAAAAATTTGAATTTTTAACTGATGAAGATGAAGTAGTAGAAGAAGAAGAGACTCATTTTATTAAAGATAATTGGGAAACTTTAGACATAACTCAAAATGATATACTTTTACCCTCAATTAAAAAAGCACCTGAACTAGAATTAAAAATGTTACCTTCCCATTTAAAATATGTGTTTTCTGGAAAATTGTTAACTTTACCTGTTATTATTTCTTACGAAGCGAGTAAAGATCGAAGAAAAATTACTAGGTGTGTTAAAGAATTATAAGAAAGCTTTTGGTTGGACTATTGCTGATATAAGAGGAATAAGCCCTTCCATTTGCATGCATAGAATTTTAATGGCAGAAAACTTTAAACCTACTATAGAATCTCAAAGAAGATTAAATCCTATCATGAAAGAGGTTGTTAAAATAGAAATTATTAAGTACCCGCATCCATCTAAAATGTGGGAACCCTTGCTTATTTGACACTAAAACCTAGGTGCTGGTGAAGCGGCCCTTGCACACTTTGCACTGTATTCTGGCCATACAGTGTGTCGCTTCCAGAGGACACCCTAACACTTACACAATGATCAAAAGGATTCATGTCATGATCTTTTTGAAAAGTTTTATGCTGGGTGTCGACCACCTAATGGAACAATCCACATTTCACATCCGGGCTTGGGACCGACAATGACAGTGTTTATAGTTTTGTCCATTATGCATGATTAAAATCTCTTTCGTGTCTCTATGTTGTAGGATTAGTTTATTTTTTCATGTTTTTCTTTGAGTTACTTTTTATGTTTTTTGTTAACTTTCAAGATTCATTTAATCCTAATCTAGCTCATTGAGTTAGAATCTATGGATATCTATGAATTTTGACCGTCACATAGTAGAACGATTAGGTTAACCACAAATTCAAGTTGATTAGGCATATTCTAGTTGGAATTATGCAATATAGACAGAGAATCAGAAGATTCTAGGGTAATGCCATGGGTTTATGAGAAACTTAATGCCTTAGGAATGACAAGCATATGCTAAAAAATAAAACTTATCTCTGGTTAACAACTATCACACAGGAAAACATTAAAGAAAACCATTATACTCGAGTCACATAGGCATGAGCCTCATCTATCTTGAAGAACACAAATTTTATTTCTTCCTTCTATTTTCTATTTTTTAACATCATGACTTATTTTTGTATCTTTGTTAGAATTTCGAGATTTGACCCTTTGTTGTGATCGCGCTGAGATAGGTTTATAAAGTTACTAAACTAGAGATTGTTTTATCGGAATAGTTGTTAGCTTTTCACGGGATCGATACATAGACTACGATTCTTGCATTTTACATAACACTTATACTTGTCTGATTGACTAAATTGCCTTGCATCTTTTCGGCCATGAGGTATTTGGCATTGTTTCTGAGGAAAGGCATTAATAGTCATTCTGATTTTAGGAGGAATTTATTTAATAATCTTAGAATCTTGGTTTGATAATTTTTGTTTTTTTTATCATTTTTCTATTTTTCTTGTTAACTATTATTGTAGTTATTGCTTGAACTTGAATTATTTTTTTGTGCTTTCTTCTAGGTGCTAGAAATACAAAAAGTTGAAAGAAATTATAAAAGCTAAAAGGCCAAAAATATTTTGTGTGAGTTTGTTTTTACTTCTTTTACATGTGTTTTTGTTTTGCATGTTTGCATGTTGAGTGGCTCATGTGGTTCTTTGTGACATTGTGATTGTTTAGAGTCTATTGTGTCTGCTTTTAGGATCCTGTTTTCAATGTCATATTGTATGCATAGTAGAACCGAGTATGATCTTGCCCCTTCAGACCACGAGTTTGAGCTGAACATTTAAGCACCTTAGGAGAGCACATTCATTCACTGACATATCCATATAAAAGGCTAAACCTTAAGGATCTACCTTAAAACCACTTTAGAGATTATGCCAACTATTATATTGAGGAAATCCATGTAAGCCACAACTACCCAATAGTTAAAGGAAAAACCTTTGAGTTGAGACCTGCAATTATCCAAATGATTAAAAATAGCCAAATTAGCGAGCTGTTAACTAAGGACCCAAAAGTCGCACTTAGCTAATTTCCTTGAATGTTTTGCCACTTTCTTATATAATGGTGTCTCTAGTAAGATCGTTAGACTTAGGCTATTCCTATTCTCTTTAAGGGACAAAGCCAATGTGAGGTTAAACTCCCTTTCCGAAGGATCCATAACTATGTGAACTATCCTAGCCCAATAATTTCTAACAATATATTTTCCTCCATCTAAATTTTCAAGCTGAGGAATGGCATCACCTCACTCACCCAGAAAGATGGAGACCATTTATGAAGCTTGGGAGAGGTTCAAGGAACTACTTATGAAGTGTGTACACCATACCTTACCTGACTGGCTGATCATTCAAACCATTTACAATGGTTAAGTAGGCTCTTTAAGGTTCGTTATAGATGTTGTAGCTATAAGATCACTGATGTCCAAGCCATATAACGAAGACTCTAGTTAATAAAGGAGATTGCCACCAATGAATTTTTAATGGTCTGCTGAGAGAGTCAAACACCAAATAATATTCAGTGTACACAAATTAGATGTCCTAACTATCTTATTCACCCAAGAAATTGTTATTTCTATGAAGTTAGATAGTCTTGAGGTAAATTTTGCTCAAGGATTTCCATCAAGTGAATGAATGTTTTATGGACTGGTGGTAGATTATATCATGATCACTTTAGAGGGTGTGAATGACATAAGAAATCATGTTAATAAGATTTGCTTCAATACCTATAACTGAGGAATGAGAAACCGTCCAAACCAACAATGGAGTAATAAAAACTAGCAGTGGGGATGCTCTCAATTCAACCCTATAACTAATGGGAAAAAAAAAGATGCTACCCTCCAAAAGAAATCATATCAACTAGGATTTCAAGCTAATACACAACTCATGCAGAAAACTTCACCTATTAAGGAGCTGGTAACATAAAGGAAGAACCAGTTATAGAGTCAAGCTGTAGTCAGTAAGAACTTGGAACACGAATTAGTATAGCTGGAAAATTCCATGAACAATTTACCATTATGAACACTCATAAGTAACACTGAAGTTAATCCTAATGAACAAAATCTTTAGTATAAAGCTATTAGAGTAGGACCTAGGATATAATAAAGCTGTAAGAGCCTAGAAGGGTCTCG
>JAKZJZ010000541.1:0-45310 GCA_022702705.1 Papilionanthe hookeriana x Papilionanthe teres
AATGCTCAAATTCTTATTTTCAGACCCTGCGTATCTTCGCCATTTCATAGTCTGGAACAATTTGTGGTCATCGGAGTTCAACAAACTGCGGTATGTAAGGCTCCACATCAGGATGCTCTTGGCTTCCAAACATTGTTGATGCTGTTGTATATTCTTTAAAGGTCTCTTAACGTTCCAAGAAGAGAACATTACATTATGGAAACTCTGTAAACAATCTAATTGACGATGTCTTCTTTGGTATTTCTACGTTGCATGTCAAACATCCCGTGCAAAACTCCTCAATCAGACCCTGTAGTGGCATAGGCTTTGTAGTAACTTCTGGCTCATCCTCTGTAGCTGGGGGACAGGTGGAAGTCTCCTTGATGTCTGGATCATAATTTCCTTCCTCAGGAATTGGAGGAAACTTTGAAACTATCTCTCAAGCTTGTCACCTTTTAAGTCTATCCAATGCACTAAGTTTGCGGCGATTGGCATTTCGGGGCTTTGTACGTCTTAAAGACGCATCTAGAACTCTATCCAAGGTAGCACTGACTAGATCTCCCTTTAAAGTAGTGATCATCGATGGTATTTGCTTACTCCTCCTGTCGAGCGATGTACATCTAAAACTTTATCTGTGTCCATTTTTTTAGATGATTCTCCTTCCTCATTGTGGCTGATCCTATTATAGATTTTAATCTTGCTGTTTCTCTATGGCTAACCAGTCTCATCAATCAACCTTCATAATCCACACTGCATTATGTAAAATCCATGTCAAAGTTTATTACGCATCCTATCGGGACTTTCTCCTCATTATGTGTGAGATTCTAGTCATCCTTGAAAGCAATGATCATCTTCTGACTTGACATTTTTCCTGCGAAAGACAGGAGAAACGTCAATGTGCTGAAATTTATAATGAACAACAACAATAACAATCTTTTTATTTAGGTGAATTATAAAGTATGCATATGCCATTATCATATTTAATATGATTTTATGAAATTATAATTTTAAAAAAGAGATTTTTCAATGTGCACATTTTATTATAGAAAAAGTCATCTTATTTTCATCCAATTTTATTACAAAATTTCTTTTTTAAGATCCAGCCACATACACTGGCAATATAGAGATTCTATGAATGATGGTCATCTTTCGCACTTGTCATGTTGCATAGTAATTCCTTAAATATCGTCCATTGATCGACAACGTGGGTCTTTCACCTTGAGAATTGACTAACTGGTATGATCCTCCTGATTAAACCTTCTCCACCATGAACGGTCCCTCCCAAGTCGGTTTAAATTTTTCACCTAACTTGCGATGTGCAAGAATAGGCCTTCTGAGAACAAGAACAAGATCACCAACTGTGGATGTCCTCAGGCAAATCGGTTTATCATAGGCTTGAATCATCTTTGCCTGATAAAGTTCTAAGTTCTGTTGTTCCAGCAATTTTTTCCCTTTGAGACTTTTCCATTCTGCAAGTCGAAGTCTGGAGTTGCCTTTTGTTGTAATTTGGTTGGTGTCAGCGATTCTGAGGGAAGGTAGGTAGCTGAATTTCCAGTGGGAGTACTGCTTCAGACTCGTAAACAAGGACTTGTGGCATAGATTGTGTTGGCATCCTGTTCGTTGTCCTGTATGTGTGCGGCTTATTTTTTAGGTCGTGTTTTATTTTGAAGAGGGGTCGCCTAACAGAAATCTGTCGGCGAATTTTTAATTTAATTTAAATAAATAATTTGAAAAGGTAGTATTTGATTTTGGAAATAATTTTAAATTTGAAGATTTTAAGATATGAGATTAAACCGACCTCACATCCCAAATAGTTTATATAAACGAGCACCGCACCACAAACCGTGTATCTATCCCTAAGGATAGACACACTCGTCGATGGTGGGGCTTCGATTAAATAAACTAGAAGATTAGTGACATCCGTTTGGTCCGCGAACCAATTTTATAAGCCGACAAGTTTCCCCGCTTAATATGAAAACATTAAACGAGGTTTATATTACTCGGGTTCTTTAAAATTCCCTATAAGGGCAAGCCCCTATAGTTAATTACATCTTAAGTGACGGAATCACCTAAGAAAACTCTCGATAATAACCAATAATTCTGCTCTCAAGAATTTCAAAGTTTAAGGTTTTCAAAGATTGAATTTTGAAGTTTCAATAGGGAATGGATCAAATTTTTGGAACATTTTGTTTTGTGAATCCAAAGGAAGAAAGGTAGGAGAAATCACAGATTCGAAGCGAACTTCGATAATTTCCCGACTATCCTATTGTTTGGCTTAGATTTAAGAAAGTCCTAATATTTATTTAATGTTTTGATCTTGCCAATTTCAATTAATTAGGGCTTATATTTGTATGATAAAATCAAACAAATAGCCTAGAAGATGTGAGGGTTTATTGTCGTATCGGACGACTACCTCGGAATCCTAAGACCGGTTAGGGCTTAATTTGCAATGCAAATGCCTAACGAAGAGTCGAGGATTTATGTTGCACTAGTGCAAGCTACCTCGAAGTCCTATGGCTTGGTTGTTTTAATTCTAGGAAAGTTTTGCCGAAGTAGACTCGTGTTTTGCCGATGACGATGGTCGTGCCGCCCACCATGCTCCGAGCTCCTTGTTGTTGCAGAGGTTTAGTTTTAGAAATCATAAATCGAGGGATGAGAGAAGTGTTTTGGTTTAGAGAAAATCTTAATTTCCAAGTGTTTTTTGTGTTTTAATTAAAACAAATCTTAAAGTTGATTATAACGACACCGGTTAAGATCCCACTGGCTCCATCCTTCCGGCATCGTTATTTTTATCGGATTCACTTAGTCCGTATGAATTTGCTAAACTCAACCGAATGAGTTCCACACTTTCATTTAGACCGTGGGAAATCCCGTTAGCAACACGTAGGTTACATCATCCGAGGTATTCCCGATCATCCAACAGGACGTTTTAATTTAGTTGTAATCGTAGTTTTGTGTTCTCGTTTGTGATTAAATTTCGAGTTGTTTTATATTTTGAAATGTCGTGGCGGTGAATTTTATCTCGCAATGACTTTTAACTTAATTTTGGTTTCAGCTTTAGGGACTATCCTAAAGGTGTGGGTTTTCATGCAACCGTTGTTTTATCATGCAAGAAAAGTAAAATGCATTTCGCAATAAAGTAAATCGCAAGAAAGTAAATTGCAAGAAAGTAAATCGCAATAAAATAAAAGCGTACCCTGGAGGGTCTTCCCGTCATCCCAAGCTGCACTTAAAACACAATTAGAATATTTAAGCAAGTTCCTAGGTAAAGCTAAGGGAAAGGTTATGGTTTTCTACCAAATTCCTAATCCTATGACTAGTCATCTCCTATGACGTCTAGGTTCTTTGGGTTTTGTTTAAGGACGATTTTCTTCATCAAAGAATAATCAAGTCCAATTGTTCTTATAAATATCCTATCATATCGAGGAAGTGCTTAAGAAGAATCTTAAACATCTTTTCAATATTTCCAGGATTGTTTTAAGTTCAAATGAATTTAATTATATAAATGAATTAATCGTCCAAGAATTTCAAGTTTTGTTAACTTGCTCAATGAACTAGGACATTTCGAATATCCTACGAGTGAAGTGACACTTCATTTAATGTTTTATTTAGGAGCTATAATAACTAAAGCTTTCAAGGGTAAGTTAGTATTCAAATGATTTGGTTTAAGTTAAAGAGTTTAAATTTGGAATAAGTTGTTCAAGTTGTTTTATATTTAGCTTTTAATTTACATTTAATTTGATTTGATGTTTAATTAATTTAATTTGATTTAATTTAATTTAATTATTTATATTTAATTTAATTTAATTGTTTAATTTAATTTAATTATTTAATTTAATTTAATTTAATTTAATTTAATTTAATTTAATTGTTTAATTTAATTTAATTTAATTTTTAATTTAATTTAATCTAATTTTTAATTTAATTTAATTTAATTATTTAATTTAATTTAATTTAATTGTTATTTAATTTAATTTAATTATTAATTTAATTTAATTTAATTTAAATTTAGTCTTAATTTAATTTAATTTTAATTTATAGTTTTAATCTGATCAAATTAAGTCTTTTAATATTTTAAATTTGAATTATCATTTTAATTAAGAGTTGAATATTAATTGAGATGATTAATTTAGGGATTTTTAAATTAAAGAATAAATCTCTTCCTAATAAATATCCCTTATTTTAATAATTCCAATTTTATTATTCTTCCAAATTTAATCTATTATTTAATTAAAGTTTAATCATTTTAAAATTGTTTAATGAGTTTCTACCCTTTAATTATTTAAATTTCAATCATCCAAATCAGATTAAGATCAAATATTTTACTTGTTAATTTTTTATTAAACCTAAAGTTTTAATTAAGGATTAAAGATTTTAATTACCATTTTACCCTTTAAGCTTAATAATTTCATAACTCACTAAATTGAACTCAAATGAACTTGAAATTTTTATGTGACTTCACTCATATGTCAATAAAGACATGAGAGGAGAAAATGCGATTTTTCTGTATTTAATTTATTTATATAATTATTTTTGATGGAAAATAGAGATTTTCAAGGAAAATTTGATAACATGACCAAGGGAAAGTTTCTGTCCTTAAGAAAATTAGGGGACATTCCTAATGACCAGAGAAGCACTTGGACCAATTTTGGTGATTTTTTGAATTATATTATTTTTATTATAATTATTTTGAGTTTTGGAGTGTTAATTAATTTAAAAATAAAATAAATGTTGAAAAATGGATTTTATATTTTTCAAAAATCTCTCTGATATCAAGGAAACCAGAGAATCAAATTTTGCAATTTTCTGATTTTTCTATGATTTATAATAATTATTTTAGTGAAAATGCTAGAAAATACATTTTTTTAATTTTAAAATTACCCTAGGGCTTTAAAATTTAATATCTCACTAAATAGACTTAGGAAAAATGTGGATTTGTTCCTAAGTGATTAAAATTCAAAATGTGACATTTTGGTGAATTTTATTATTTTTGTGATTTTTATTATTTTTTAATTATTAAAAATATTAAAATATTATTAAAAATCAACTTTTTTAGAAAATTGAAATTTTAATTTTCTTAGGTTCCCCTGATATCAGAGAGGCTCCAAAACCAATTTGGTGAATTTTTAAAAAGTATTTTAAAAGTTATGAATTTTTAAAGTTTAAGATGGCTAAGCGACTTAATCAACCCAATTAGTGGGGCTAACCAAGTCCAATCGACTTCAAATTTTTATGGTGGATTCCTCTGATCCTAAAGGTCAGTGGAGAATTGATTTCAAGTCAATTTGATACCTGGTTAACTCTAATTAATTAAAGACCTATTTTAGGTGTTTAAGCCAATTAGGGTTAATCTGAGTGAATTAACTCAAGTCCTATTTTTCCTAGAGTTCTCTGGGTCATAAGGAACATCACCAAATATTTCTAGAATTTATTTCACAACATGCTAATTTTTGGAATTAAAATACTCAAAACAAGCAACATGCATTTGAAAAATAAATAACTTTTCACAGAGATGGCCTCCGACCTTGGAAAATTCAGGGAATGTTCCCAAGTTCAGAGGCTTCAAAAGCCCTATGGTCTCATGCCATGGTGAATTGTATACATGCATGGAGAATTAAATGTATGCAGAGAGTAAATAAATCATAAAAAATAAAATACTTAATTAAATTAAATGATTTCTTTTCCACATTATTCTCCTCTCGTTCACCGAGCAAGAGGGTATTTTTATTTTATTTTTGTGATTTTTCTACACAAAGATATGGATTTTTGAAGTTTAGGGAATTAAATAAATAAGAAAATACCCTAATTTTCTATTTATCCACGCGGCGCCGCCGACAACCTCGGCAGCCTCCGAACGCACACGCGTCGCGCTCCCATTCGACGCCGCCACCCGAGTCGGCCAGCCCGGCCCCGCGGTTCTCGTACCGTCTCCCGGTCCGACGCAATCCCGGCCGTCCGTGCGCGCGTGTATCGAATGGACGCGCATCCGTTCATCGTCCCCAAGTGTTCTCACCCGAGAGCCGTCCACACTAAATCCCTAAGATCTCACTCGATTCTCAATGGATTTTCATGTTCTTATACTCTATGGATTCGTCTCAAGAGACGAACACATCTATACTGCTAACATGCATTGAAACTAAGGCATTTGAAATGGAGAATCTCCGAAGCTCGGGATGGATAGTTAACTCATACCTTAGCTCAGAGAAGTGTGGCTTCAATCAGAGAGTTGTTGCACCTTCGATCGGGTCCCAGCAAGCTCCGCATGAAGTCTCCCGGTCCGGTGAATCGCTCTAGCTATGAAAGTGACCACAGCCCGATCACAAAGCTTCGAGGCCGGAGCAACCGGGTGGCCTCGGAGATGGGGCTTTCGGTGGGAAACTTCTCCTCTCGGTCCAGTGAAGGTGTAGGACCAACCAATTTGAGGATTGGCTCACCGCGGCAAAGTGTCCCGGTTTTGGGTGGAATTTCAGCCGAGAAATCGGGCTCGTTGGTGTGGATTAGGGCAAATCGACACCTGGGATCAACTCGCTCTAAGGATGGTGAAGGGTTTGGAACAATTTTGGCGAGTTTCGGCAAGGTTTGTGCTTGGCTCCTCTCATGGCCGAGAGGGGTGGAGTTTGAATCGGAGCCGGGCTGTGGGCCTCCTGTGGAGAGTTAGGGCTTCGGGATCGCCTGCCTCGGTGAGGAGAAGATCGCCCATGGTGACCACTAGGGATGGGGCAGCTCAACAAGTGAGAATTTCAATGTTCGGCTCACATGTGAGCTCTCGGCCATGGTGTTTTCCGGCGGCCTGGTGGCCGGCCGGCTGTGCATGGGTCACCCTCGTGGTCAGTGGGTCGTAGTCTGAGGTTTGTGCAATCAATCGGCCATGGACATGTGTAAAGGCTTTGATCCAAAGTGGAATGGGGCATGGCTAGATTTGGACCTAAATGGGTCAACCCACCCATTTGGGCTAGGTGCACCACCCAAGGCCTGGTTTAGGCCGAGGAGAAAGTGATTTGGATCAGCTTCGATTAGTGGGGTCAAGTCACAATCCAAGTACAATTGGCTTAAGCATGGTTTAGCTGGAATCATGTAAGTGGTTAACCACCTTTAGGAGTTAAGGAAAGAGCCTCCTCCTTTTGCCCAAAATGGCATGGTGACATGTAAAGAGGCTCTCATGGCTTGCATATGGCTTATGCATGGCTCCATGGCTCCATTTGGCTTCGGGAAAAGTAAAGTCAATTTCATGGAAATGGATTTAAGGAAAATTTTGGTATTTAGGGGTGATTTGGCATGAGGCTTGATTTGGAATTATTTGATGATGAATTTAGGACTTAGGGATGATTTTAATTGAAAGTATGATGAGGGGAAATGTCATATGGGCCTTGGAAGAATTTTGGGCTTTTTTGAAAGGGTTTTAGATTGGCTTTTAAGATGGATTAGGAAAGTGGGCTCTCGAATTTTAAAATGGATTTTGGGATGAAATTTTGTAAAGAGGTTGGGCCAAATAATTATTGGGTTTAGCTCATGGATGTGTCATGAGTGACTTGAAGCAAATTTGGGGTAGTTTGGACTTGAATTGGGTTGGATTTCGAATTCTTTTGCGAATGGGCCAATGTAGGTCAAATTGGGCTAACTTGGGCCAATGTTGGGCTAGGGTTGAAATTGATGTAAAATAAATATTAAGAAATGTTTATGGGAGTGTTTCAAAGAGGTTTTGGCTTTGGTTGGGTTTTAATTTTGAGGTTTGGGCCTATTTGGGTTAGATTCTGGGTTTAGGTCAAAATCGGGCTTTTTGATTTTGGGTTGAATTTGAGTGGGGTTTGGGTCAAAATCTTGGGCAAATCATGTTAGTGTTTTGTTTATGAGGATGTTAAGGAAGGTTTAGAAAAGATTTGGGGTTAATTGGAGTTGAATTGGGTTAGTTTGGGCTGAGTTTGGGTCATGGGTCCAAATTTGGGCTTTAAGGCCCAAAGTGAAATTGATCCAAATGTCAATCAAATTGGACTTGGATTTGGTCTAAATTGGTATTGGGAATGTTGAATTGAAGTTTAGAATTGAATTGGACCAAAATTGGGGTCAATTGGGTATGTTTGGTTTGACATTGGGTCCACTTTGGGTTAAAATGGGTCAATTTGGGGTTTTTGACAAAAGTAGGGTAAATTGACAAAATTGGCCCATGGTGTAGTTGGACAAAATGAAATTGGGAATATTTGGGATTTTCTGGAATTTTCTGGGAATTTTCTGAATTTTTGGATTTTTAGGCCAAGAAGGGTATTTTGGGTATTTGGAGGGTATTGGGGGGTTTTCTTGGAATTTTTGGTATTTTTGGGTATGGATGATCAATTTGAGTGATGTGGAGGTGTTTGGGATTGATTTTGGAAAATTTTAGGTAATTTGGAGATTTTGCAAAAATTTGGGTAATTCAAGCGGTTTGGTAGGCTAAGAGTGTAGGGTCCCTGGGTCAAAAATTGAAAATTTGGGAAATTGAAGATTGGGTGAATTTGGGTGGGGTGAAATCATTTTGGTTGAGCCATGAAGCCATTTCAAGCCCATATGAGCCATGAAAGGACTCATTTGAGGCATTCACTATGTTGTTCCTAACCCTCTACCAAGGGCTTAGGGGTTAAGGACCATCCATGTGAATCACCTACATGAGTCGGGAGGTCAAGTTGGGTATGGGTGTGGTTTTAGGAAGTGTGTGGAAATGTAGTGTGTAAGTGTAGTTGTATGTCAGCCCCTTCACTGCACTGTGCCACCTGTGTAAGGGCCCTAAGGCCAAAGAGTCCTATAGAACTCATCCTTTAAACTTCCATATTTCGATTTCAACCCTCTAGGTGATTAGGGGTCTATAGTCAAGTTTGTGGAGTTTGCAGGGAGTTTAGAAGTGGTTTGAATTTCTAAAAGGCGGGTCCCAATTCTAGTCCTCTAAGATAGTCAAAGGAAAAGCCTAAGGCTAGATCCTAAGCACTAAAAAGAAGAAAGGAAGACCTCATCAAAAATGAGGTCAACAAATGGACCCCCAATAGGTGTGGTGAGCCGACGGAGCACACCGCGCGTATCGGTGTTGACCGAAGCGATCAACAAAACCAACACGTATGTCCAAGTGACGAACTTAGGACGAAGTAGAAGAGTTTCGCCGGGGAGTGTCAAGTATATCTCTCGGAACTCGGAGATTCTCGAACTCTCGCCTGGGAAAGGAAAAGGAGGTGAATCCCAAATCACATGATCCGAGGGAATTTCGATTTAGATTTTATTTTGCTTCAATTTATGTTTTGATGTGTGAGTTTAAATTTTAGTTCGGAGTTTCAATTTAGATCGAAGTTTTCGTCAAAATTAATTCGAGGGATTCGATTCGAAATGAAAATTAGAATTTCGAGGTTTTAGATGTAACATCTCCAACCTCGAAAGAAAATCGAATCGATTAGATTGAATCGTTGCAATGAGAAGATATCTCGTAGCAAAGTGGTGTTGGATGTAAAATCCTTAACCTCAAGAGTTTCGATTTCGATTGATGTATTTCATTGCGATAGGGAAATGATCCTAAAGCAATGCAGTCCTGATGTAAAATCCTCGACCCAAAAGGTTCGAATTTGATGTATTTCAAGGCAACAGGAAGAGAATCCTAAAGCAAGGCAGTCTGGATGTAAAATCCTCGACCCAAAAGTTTGAATTTTGATGTATTTCAAAGGCACAGAAGAGAATCCTAAAGCAAGTGCAGCTTGGATGTAAAATCCTCGACTCAAAAGTTTGAATTTTGATGTATTTCAATGCAATAGAAGAGAATCCTAAAGCAAGGCAGTCTTGGATGTAAAATCCTCGACTCAAAAGTTTGAATTTTGATGTATTTCAAAGGCAACAGAAGAGAATCCTAGCAAAGGCACTTGGATGTAAAATCCTCGACTCAAAAGTTTTGAATTTTGATGTATTTCAAAGGCAATAGAAGAGAATCCTAGCAAAGGCATAGCCTTGGATGTAAAATCCTCGACCCAAAAGTTTGAATTTTGATGTATTTCAGTGCAATAGGAAGAGAATCCTAAGCAAGGTAGCTTTGATGTAAAATCCTCGACCCAAAAGTTTTGAATTTTGATGTATTTCAAAGGCACAGGAAGAGAATCCTAAAGCAATAGCAGTCTTGGATGTAAAATCCTCGACCCAAAAGGTTTGAATTTTGATGTATTTCAAAGGCAATAGGAAAAGAATCCTAGCAAGTAGGCACTTGGATGTAAAATCCTCGACCCAAAAGGTTTGAATTTTGATGTATTTCAAAGGCAATAGAAGAGAATCCTAAAGCAATGCAGTCTTGGATGTAAAATCCTCGACCTCAAAAGAGTTTGAATTTTGATGTATTTCAATGCAATAGGAAGAGAATCCTAAAGCAAGGCAGCTTGGATGTAAAATCCTCGACCCAAAAGAGTTGAATTTGATGTATTTCAAAGGCAATAGAAAAGAATCCTAAAGCAATAGGTAGTCTTGGATGTAAAATCCTCGACCCAAAAGAGTTTGAATTTTTGAATTTGATTTGAGACTTGAAACTCGGAAAGATTGAATTTGAATTTGAATTTGGAAGGATGAGTTTGAACTCGATTGAAATTCGATTTAAGATTTGATTTGAATTTGAAAGATCAAGTTTGAAACTCGATCGAGATCGGATTTAGATTTGATCGAGAATTTGATTTGAGATTTGGGAAGATCAAATTTGAAGATTTGATCGAGAGATGGAATTTGGAATTTGATTTTGAAGTTCGAAAAGATTGAAATTTGATTCGGAATTTGGAAAGATTGAATTTGAGATTTGTGTTGATTTCGTTTATCTTTTAATGGTTCAAATTTTATTTTGTTGTTTATTTAATGTTCATGTGAACTTGGTGTTTGTCATTTTTCGCATTTTTTTTTAGAAAGTTTTCTTTTATTCTCTTTTTTTCTTTTTCTCGTTCTTTGTTCGAAGTTCATTTAACTTTAATGGCGTTTCCCAATCAATTTGCACAAAAGAGGTGAAGGCCAAAAACGTGACATGGTCACTTTCATTCCAATCATGTTGAAAATACGTCGTACAACTCGATCCGGAATATATTTCATACAATCCATGTAGACTCAAAACGGATCGTGTATGATCTTTGTTGATCCATCAAAAGAATCATCCGTCAAAAATCCATGTCCGAATAGTGAGGTACATGGTCAATAACATCACCTTCCAAGCCATCCTCGGCAAGGATGCCTACCGGATGTACATCGGAGGTGTGATATTTCCCATGTAACTCACGAACTCGTAAGGCCGGAGGTTCTCTAGCTCGGATCCGGTCGGAAATGGTAAGGTATTTTGCTCGTCGTCCATCCTCCCGAAAGTAACCGAGATTCGCTCCACCGGCACCCTCGGTATGCAATGCTTTGCGATATCTCGCTCCGTTACCTTGCAGCATCATGACGGAACCCACCGTAAAGGTATCTTTACCGGCCCTCGGAACTCACCCGGGCCTCGCTATCCGGAGGTCGATCCGAACATGATGTTGCACTCATTCAAGAAAGAGACCGTGCGAAAGGTCCGACGAAGTCGTGGTGATCAATATGTGGGGGTATGCGACTACCCCGTTTGTAGATGTTGATAATGCAGCTATTGGGTATGCAATCTGTCGGCAGCACTCTCCATGTTATCAATCTTTTCACCATTCTCTCGATAACTAATGGCATCGGATCTACTCGCCCATGACGAAGTATCCCCGGTGGGTTTCCCTTCCCGTCTTCAAAGAAAGTTGTAGCAAGATCCGCATTGTATCGTGATTCTTCCTTTCCCCGGCATCCATCTCCGGGGTTCCGAGTATGTGTTTTCCTCGGCGGCCTCGCTCGGCCCATTCTTTTCGTATCCCGTGATACATCCACGATTTGCCGTTGTTCATACTCCGAGAATACGTCGGTGTGTAGCTCGAGGCCTTCTAGTATGTCGATTCTTCTTCCTTTAATTCTCTCGAAGTATTCGAAAGTTTTCTTTTCAACATTCCGCATCCTCTCCAGCTCGTATTCCGAATGATCTCGCGATGGCGAGGCCTTGTGACATATTGTGGGATATATGGTTCAATCCCTTCACGTTCCCTCGCATACCTCGGCTCCTCGTGGATGATGTCCGTCGGACATCCCCCGGGTCGCTTCCGCAACAAGGTCATGCACCGCCGGTGGTTCTATCCGGTGGCGTGGTAGCCTTCTTTCTTCCGATCTTCTCGGAGATTTCCCCGGTTCTTTCGTTATTCTAGGAGCCGGCCTCCTTTCTTCGTGTTCCCGGTGAACCGGTGTCCTCGAAATGTGAGTGCCGGCATTAGCAACTGCCTCGTCGCGCCGGTCCGCAGCCTAGTTTTGTTAACATTTTACGGATGCGGCGATTCTTATTTCTTCGTTGCGCGGTCGCGAGAGTAGCCCTCCGAACTTCTGAATCTCGCGCGGCGCGGCGCCGACAAGCCCGCCCTCCGCCGTAGTGACTACGGACTTCATTTTCTTGTCTTCTTCGGTGTTTGCTTTTCTTTCTTGTTGTTGGATCGGTGGCTTGGGCCACCCACTTTCATCACCGTCTCGCCCGGGTAGTTCTTCTCGGTTAACCGGGACCCGACTCACTTTCCTCGTATCGTAGGCCCGCCGGTGCGAAATCCGAGTCAATCTCGATTATCGCTCCATCTTTCACCCTCTTTCATCGAGTGCAAGGCTTACGCCATTCTTAAAGTTCAAGACCAACCGCCCGTTCGACATTTCCCCGCGAAAAGACAAGGAAAAGGATCGTGGGTCGTACTAAGAACAAGAACATTAAGAAAATGTTTATTAAAGATACATTTTTTATTATTCTTATATTTTGAAATTTAACAGAATGAAGTAGGATAAGATCCGGAAAGAGATCTTGATTTGAAAAAGGAAACAAGGAAAACTTAATTATCATGATTTTATTTATCTTAGCACATTTTATTATTTTTGGGTTCGGACCCAATCACAAGTAATTACTTTCACCCGTGTTTCTTAGGGATGAAGAATTCATTCCTTCGAAACATCGGGTAGCCGTAATATTTTTTCAAGTATCGTCCGTCGATCGGAAGCATATGTCGTTCTCCCGGCAATTCACTAGCCGGTAGGAACCTCCCGAGTATACCGCTTCAACCACAAACGGTCCTTCCCAAGTGGGTTCAAATTTTCCTCCTATCTTGCGGTGTGCAAGAATAGGTCTCTCGAGAACGAGAACTAAGTCACCAACTTCGAGGTTCTCGGGCGGACCCGCCTTGTCATGGGCTTCGAACCATCTTAGCTTGGTATAGTTCTAAATTCTGTTGCGCCGCAAGTCTTTTCCCTTCCAAGCTTTCTAATTCTTCGAGTCGTAGTCCGGCGTTTTCTTCGTCGTGATCTTGTTTGCAATCGCAATTCCGAGTGAAGGAAGCCGAACCTCTAAAGGTAACACCGCCTCGGACCCATACACCGAGCGTAAGGTGTAGCTTCGAGTAGGAGTTCCGAAGGTTGTCCGGCAGGCCCATAAGGCTTCTAACAATTTCTCGTGCCAATTTCTCTTATTATCGTCCAAGGTTTTCTTTAAGATTTGAACGAGAGTTTTATTAAAAGCCTCAGCCGAGGCCGTTTGCTCTCGGGTAGTAAATTGTCGAGTATCGCCGCCGATTCCGTGTCTCCCGACAAAATTGTTGATTTGTGTGCTTCGAATGCCGACCCATTATCCGAGATGATCCCGCGCGGCACTCCGAAACGGTAGACAACTCGGTTCTCGAAAACCGTAAGCACGTGGTGTGCTTTCACTTCTCTAAGTGGAACCGCTCCGCCCACTCGGAAAAGTAATCCGTAGCCGCAAGAATGAAACGATGTCCTTTTGAAGATGGTGGTTCTATCGGACCCACTATATCCGTGCCCCAACATTCAAATGGCCACGACGCAATTGTCTGGTGTAGCACATTCGGAGGTCGGTGTAGAACCACTCCGTGCACTCGGCATTGGTGACGCTCTCGGCGATTTTCATGCAGCCGGTCATCATCGAGGGCCGTAGTACCCTAGTCTTTTAATTTTCATTTTCATCTTTGGACCCGACCGGTGAGCGCCACAGAGTCCCGAATGCACCTCTTTAACAATTTCACGGGCCTCGGACCCGCTTAGGCACCTTAGCCACATTCGATCAAAAGACCTTCCGTATAATGTGTTGTTTATTAATGCGTAAGACAGTAGTTCTTTTCGATCCGATGGGCCAGCGACCTATCGTCCGGTAGCTTTCCCGTTTGCAGGTAGTTCATCAATGGCCGTCGCCAATCTTCCGTGTTTTCTCGTCACCGCCGCAACCGATTCTTTTCTTTTCGTCGATTTGTGTATCGTGTCTATGTCGAGCCGTGATAGGACCCGACGTCCGTGAACCGACACTTCCACCGATTCATCTTGCAAACGAGCAAATTCTTTTGCGAGATCGGGCTAAAGCATCTCGCTAAAGCATTCTCTTTTCTAGGAATTTTGTAGATTGTCACATTTGGAATCTGTTCCAACACATCGTATGGCATACCGGAAGCATCGTTCGAGTCTCGGTTTAAAATTCCGTATTGTCCGACGATCCGTTGAATGATTAACCGTGAATCCCCGTAGATGTTGATGTCAGTTATCCCCATTTGAATGGCTAATTCTAGTCCAGTATGAGGGCTTCGTATTCTGCTTCGTTGTTCGTACACGGTCTGTTAAATGGTAGGAGTATCTTAACATCCCCCACTCTGGTGTTATAAATATTAGCCCGATTCCTCGCCTTACCGGCACTATCACTTGCGATTCTTCGTCTTCGTGTGCCGAAGATGCTCCGTCGAAATACAATTCCCAACGTCGATCATCGTGGTCTTCTAGGCTCATTATTTGTTCATCCGCGCGATCGTCATCGAGAGGAGATTCGGCCGCAAAGGGTGTGCCGCGAGGAAGTCTCGCTAAGACTTGTCCCTTTACGGCACGCAGAGGCACGAAAGTTATATCGAATTGCAATAATATCATCGACCATCCGGCAAGTCTCGCCGAAAGTGTTGGACGAGTCATCAAGTATCGCAATGGATTAAACTTCGAAATCAAGTTGACCTTATGAGAAAGCATGTAGTGCCCGAGCTTTGAGCGGCGAAGATCGTGGCCAAACAATGCTTTTCAATTGCGGGATACCTTACTTCCGTCGGGAGTAAACGACGGCTTAAGTAAGTAAAGAGCATTTTCTTTACCCTCATCATCGACTCTGCCAACAGGCTCCGAGAGAGTCGTCTAGAGCCGCGGTGTAAAGTATCGCCGGTCTACTCCGAGACCTGGGTCGCTAAGACAGGAGGTGTCATTAAATATTGTTTAATGTCTTCGAAGGCCTTTCGGCATTTCTCTTCCCAAATAAATTTGGCGTCCTTTTTAACTAGTGCCGAGAAAGGCCGACACCTACCCGACAGGCTCGAGATAAAGCGTCGAAGATATGCCAGCTTCCTTGAAAAGATCGTAGTTGTTTTAAGGTTTTGGGAGGCGGCATTTCTAAGATGGCTTTAATCTTCTCCGGTCGATTTCAATTCCACGATGTCGGACAACGAATCCTAAGAATTTCCCGGAGGTGACGCCGAAGGCGCATTTTAAGGGATTCATCTTAAGGTTAAATTGTCTTAATCGTTCGAAAACAATTCTCAAATCATACGAGTGGTTTTCCTTTACTTTGCTTTTGATGACGACATCGTCCACGTAGCACTCGACTCGATTGTGGATGAGATCATCAAAAATTCTTGTCATTGCTCTTTGGTAAGTCGCTCCCGCGTTCTTCGATCCGAATGGCATCACCGTGTAACAAAATACTCCGATCGGCGTTCGAATGCCGTAAGCTTTTCATCTTCTCGGAGCCATTTTTATCCGGTTGTATCCTCGAAGATCCATCCATGAATGAGAATATTTCATGTGTCGAAGCAATATCGATCATCGCCTCGGAATCGGTAGAGGGAATTCATCTTTTGGACATGCCTCGTTTAAATCTCCGAAGTCCACACAAATTCCGATCCGACCATTCTTCTTCCGACCGGCACCACGTTGGCTAGCCAAGTCGGGTATTGTTCTTCACGGACAAATTTAGCGTCTATTAGCTTTTTAACTTCGGCTATGACTTGTTGTTCGATTTCTAGCACGCATTCTTCGGGACCTCGTCCGACCGAACGTGGTAGGATCCACTCCTAGCTTATGGACCGCAACCTCTCGGAGCTAATCCCGGCATTTCATCGTAGCTCCAAGCAAAACAAGTCTTTAAATTCCATTAACAATTTGATTATTTCTTCGGAGTCTTCTTTGTCGAGTAAGGAGCTAACAAAGGTAGGTCTAGGCTCTTCGCTAGTACCTAAGTTAACTTCCATTAACTCATCTATCGTGGATTTAATTTCTTCTTCGAATTCGGTGGAGCGTCTCCAATTTGTAAATCTTCGAGTTCGTCCGTAGTTTCCATGCAGCTTTCATTGGACTTGCAAGTGACAACCAAGCAAAATTCAGCATCGTCAACCGACCCTACCGTGCCGAATCCGAGTCCATACTTTGAATCGGGAGGACGGCCGGAGTTATTCCATAACTTTTCAAAATGTTGTGATTGGCCTTTTGTCCATTGTCGAGGTAAGAAACCACGTTGAATTAAATTTTGAACACAGGGAGAGTACCACTCAAAAGGTAATTCCATTAATTTCGATGAAGTGACATCTTCGAATTGTACATTATTTTCGGCTTTGGAGGAAGAAGCACCACGGTAGAATTTGATCGGCTTAGCACCGTCACTACGTACCTCTTTGACCTCCATACCCTCGATCTTATTAGAATGGATCGGAGTTAGGGTCATAGTATGTACGTAGTGGTTAATCTTCTCGTACATCGATTTGTATTCTTCGTTCTTTTCATCTTCGAGGAGATCTTGTATTGCGGCTTCTTTCGACTTATTGTTGCCGCTTCTTGCTCGATTTCTTTTTCCTCTTCGTAACTATCTTCCCAATCAACATTGATGGTCGGTTTCTTCGTCCAATCGTCCTAGTGTCTCTACCACGGCCTCGTCCCCGGCCTCGACCTCGGATGCGAGTTGTGGAGAAACCTTCACCATCTCGCCGGAAGGGAGTGGTGAGTGATCGTTGGACTAGAACTTCGAGTTCTTCGTTGTCCCGAACTTTCTTTGCTTCATTTGTTATGGTATCTCCGGAGAAGATTGTTTTCTTTGGCGGTGCATAATAAGCCGCATCTTCATGGATTCCAATTTCATGTACGGAGAATGGTTGTAAGTCTCCTTTGATGCACCGTTCCCCTCCATCGTAATACTTCGATGCACTCGGTGTAGAGATGATGGTACCATCCCGTTTTCATGTATCCATGGTCGGCCCGAGAGAGCGTTGAACGACGTTTCGAATCGATTATATGAAATTTTGCGGTTGTCTTTGCTAAATCACCGGTCTTCATCGTAGCGTTATCGACCCGAGGGCTCTTTCTCCTTTCCGGTCGAATCCTCTTAATAACATTTTGTCGGCCTCGAGCTCACGAGCATCAATTTCCAAGTATGCTAGTGTTCGAAGACTCATTATATTGATTGATGCTCCCGGATCCACCAATACTCCGGAGAGCGTAAACTTCCCAATCAGTAATCGAAATGTACAACGGTCGGTCGTGATCTGCTCGTCCCAAGTAGTAGGTCATTGTCCGTGAAGGTGACACCTCGCCGTTCCTTTAACGAGCAAACCTCATCTAAGGAATCTCCGGCCATTCGAGCTAAGCAAATTTCCGGATCAAGTAAGGCCTCGATCGAGCTTCTCTCATCTCCTTTGATAAGATGAGAGCATCGTAAATGCTCGGCTTGGCCGGTAGTTTCCTAAGATGGGCTAGCACGTTGTAGTCCACTTTGTTCTCCCGTGTCTCGGCTTCTTCTCGAATGGGTATGTCTTCCGCCGGGGTTGGTTCTTCTTGAACAACCACCGCTTTCCTTTGTCTTTTGGACCCATTCTCGGAGGTAGAACTTTTCCACTTCTTAGGTCGACTTCGTAATTTCTTCCGAATCTAGTATCGAGTTTGTCGGTGTCTCCTCCCGAATCGGAATGACCGGCTCTTCCGGATTATCTTCCAAATCGAAGGCTCTAACTCTATCGTAACCGGAGCTCCTCGAAACTCACGTATAGATCCGTTGCTTCGTTGAACTCTCGTAGCCTCCTCGATGGATGCCTTCTTCGTCATTTTGATCGTCGAGATCTTGTATGATTCGAGAATTGTTGTTGGTATCGAAATCGACGCCCGGATTGTCGCTAGTTACGTAATCGTTAGAAACAATCAAAACGTAGCCAACGCCATCACCCTTATCATTATATGATCCCACCGAAGTGAGCGAGATAATCATACAAAATCGCAGGTTCGAGGGATTTCTCCCCCGAATCGGAAACAACTATCCTAGGATAAGCAGCCCCTAGTCTAGCCTTAGGAATCTCGGTCCCTCTTCTTCGTCAATTTTCTTCTTCTTCGATTGTCTCCCGTCGAGGTGGTTCTTCTATCGCAAGTGATGAGTACCGGCTTAACAGGTCTCGAACTCGAATCGAAGCTCGCACCGAAGCGGTTCGGATGTTGTCTAAAATCTTCTTCGAAGATCTCGTCCAGCGGTAGTCCATCCATCGTCGGCTGCATAGGGATCTATCGGAATGACGGGATCGGCTGAGATAACATCGACGGAACCTCCTTTCGGGGTTCCTTCATGTACTCCTTCGGGATTGTTATATTTCCTTTCCGAAGGTTGTCGTTGAGCCAACTTTTCAAGGTAATGCGCTCTTCTATCTTGTGCCCAAGCATCCGATGGTAGGGGCAAAAGTCGGGATCACCTTTCTTGTTGACTTCCTCCGGTCTTTTGGGCTCTGGCAGCTCGGAAATCTGGAGTTTTCATTAAGCTACGGAACATCTTTGGCATCGCTTCATTTTTGAACGGATATTCTCTCGCTCGTAAGCTCCCTCAATGTACGTTGCGGACGAGACGGTTGTTCATACTCGCGGAGACGACCGATAGCCGGACCGGGGTTGCCGGTAATTTTGTTGTGGTTGCCGCGGCCGTTCTGGTGGTATTTGCATACGGTTGTTTGCCTTTGTCAACCGCCGCAACGACCCCGCATTTCTTTTCGAAAGTCTTCACCGGCTTCGCTTGTCCGTCTTGTCGGCAAAACTTAATTGCTTCGCCTCTTCTTGCAAGCTTCCGGCCTTGCTTAACAACTTCTCAAAAGTCTTAATAAGTGAATCCCTCGAGGAGAAGTGCTATCGGGCCGTGAATGCTTTTAAGCAAGATGCCGACCGCATGTTGTTCTTGCAGTTGTGGTTCACACTTCATACTTAAATTTCTCCATCGAAGTATGTAATCCACTAGAGTTTCATTCGGCCTTTGTTTCTCTACCACTAAATCACCTATAGTGATGTGGTGCCGAGCTCCGCAAATCGCTTAATGAAGAGGCTCTCTAGCTCCGAGAATGTCTTTACGGATCCGTTGGGTACTCCGCATACCGGCCGAAGGCGATTCCCGACGGACCGCTAACGAACCGTCGGAAGAGTAGCGCATCGCTCCCGCCGGCATTGCAACAACCGGCACGAAAGTGTGCAACATGCCGTCGGGGTTCCCGGCTCCGTCGAAGGTCTTAAACAGAGGTGGTACGAAGCCCTTTCGGGTATCGGACAGCGTCGAATTCTTCCGGTAAGGTCTACCCGTCCGAATAGATGTCCCGTTCTTCGATTGTGCTAGGGCTTCTCGCACCTCGCTCGTTCTACCAAGTTCTTGATATCCTTTTCGTGGATCATACTTTGTGTTGTATCCTTTTTCACCTGGTCATCCCCATCGACGGATGTAATCTCCTTTCCTCCGTCTACGATGTGAATGACTTCGGGGGTGTCTCTCTATGTGGTTGTACTTGACTTTGGAGAGTGGCTAGAGCTATGGCCATCTCTTCCATCCTCTTCGCCATTCGAGCGATCGTGTCGTCCTTTTCCCCGAAGCCGTCTCTTCATCGCTCCGGCTCCTCTCTTCGCGGCCGCAGGAGCACCTCGAGAAGATGATGAAGCTCGTGTCTCAACCATGTTGATTTCTCGCATATTCGTTGTCCATGAATTCCGATGAGTCGATCTCATCTCCGAACTTTTCTTCTCTTTCTTTTGCCAACCGTCGGATGTCGGTTCTCAACTTTTCCATGGCATCTTCTAGCGGAGCTTTCGTGTATCTTCGTGGTTGTCATGCGATGGTTGCCGGGTCCTTTTTTCACGAGTCCCCTTCATCGCAAGTAGCACTTTCTTCGCATTCCAGCCTCCCCGGCGAGACTTTCTTTCTCGGGCCGTCGTTTCGGCCTCAATCGCCCCGTAGTGGGACGCCACACCATCCTTCTAGCGCAGGCAGGTCTACGACCGGATGGTCTATCGGCCAAATGCCGGAAGGTGGTATCCTCCCTAATCCGTAACCCCGATACTACGACAGGCGGCTAGCCTTCATTCTCTTGCTCGGCTTTTCTATCATGACGGCGGGTTCTACTCGAGGCCCAAGACGGGATTTGACCGGCACCCGCCCTATCCTTCGTAGAATTTCCGACACGGGCGCTTTTCCTTCTTCGCTAGCTTTTCTACCAAAGTTTGCAATCGAGCAAACGGCGTAGTTCTGGTTCTTTTCGCGGCTATCGTTGTAGTATGCGGGCCGTGGTAATGTGGCAAGCAATCTTTCGAACATTCTCCTCATCCTCTCGCGGCGGAGAGGGGATGGAACCCGCTTCCTCCCAAAAGTGGTATGTAGTCGGCAGTGGTGTATATTCCGGTAACGGTGTATATTCCGGCAACTCCGGAATTTCCTCCAGAAGGCAATCTCAGCAGCTTCCGGCTTCCCCGGCGATCCTTCTATTTCTATTTCTTCTTCGGGTCTTCGTCGCCGAAGGAATCTTCGAACCGGACCCGATTTCGAAGACGAAGGTCTTACAGGAAGATCCGTACCCTCCACGCGTAACAGGCTTATCATAGTTCCGGATTCCTTTCCCTTCGATTCGGCGTAAGTCGGGGTAGGTGCAGTAAACAACTAGACCAGAGGGGGTAGTGAGAACAGCTCCTCCCGCGGACAAGAAGATTCCTCCTAGTCGGGACCCTTCGCAGGGAGGAAACTCTTGGGTCGACCTAAGGTCGAACTCGAGCGATGGTTCCTCGCTTCGTATACCTTGTTCGTCAGCTGCAAAGAGGGAGACGTCGGTGACCTCGACGTTCGTGTAGCTCAAATCCCCGTCCAAATCGGATGACCCCATTGTCGGGCGCTTCATCCTTATAGACAAGTCGAAGTCCAGTCCGTTGGTGAAGGAGAAAATCAGCTTCGGGGCTTCCATTTCGCAAGGTAGATTCTCGGTTGTCGGTCCCAAGTTATGCTTCTTTTCTTTAGGACGAAAAGAAAGGAATCGAAAAGAGTCCGAACTCATTCTTTGTTCATGTATTTATAAGAAGGAATCATTTGTTAAAAGAATCACTTATTAGAGGGTTTGTTTATTTAGAACGGAATGTTCAAAGGTGTAGAGAAGGTAAGGAATCCGATTCGAAAGGAAAAGAAAGTCTTAAGCAAGACTTCCCGACTCGAAGGATCACTCCTAAACTAACACCTATCGGGGTCCACCCCACCTCGTAAATGAGGTAAAAGGATCTCGAACCTCTCCGTTTAGGGGTGTCTAAACAAGTGGCTCCTAAATCCGAGAGAATGTCGGCTATACTTGTTCAAGATAGAAATGAACATAGTATTCCAACGGAAAGAAGGGTAGTTCGATCCATTAGGGACATGGATACACTACCGATTTTTGAAAGCGAATTATTTCGATTATAATGGAGAGAGGAATATTCCCCGACGGAGTCGCCGTAAATCCCGTCGGCTATATTTTTAGGTCGTGTTTTATTTTGAAGAGGGGTCGCCTAACGTAAATCGTCGGCGAATTTTTAATTTAATTAAAATAAATAATTTGAAAAGTAGTATTTGATTTTGAAAATAATTTTAAATTTGAAGGTTTTAAGATATGAGATTAAACCGACCTCACATCCCAAATAGTTTATATAAACGAGCACCGCACCACAAACCGTGTATCTATCCCTAAGGATAGTACACACTCGCTTGATGGTGGGGCTTGATTAAATAAACTAGAAGATTAGTGACATCCGTTTGGTCCGCGAACCAATTTTATAAGCCGACAAGTTTCCCCGCTTAATATGAAAACATTAAACAGGGTTTATATTACTCGGGTTCTTTAAAATTCCCTATAAGGGCAAGCCCCTATAGTTAATTACATCTTAAGTGACGGAATCACCTAAGAAAACTCTCGATAATAATCAATGATTCTGCTCTCAAGAATTTCAAAGTTTAAGGTTTTCAAAGATCGAATTTTGAAGTTTCAATAGGGAATGGATCAAATTTTTGGAACATTTTGTTTTGTGAATCCAAAGGAAGAAAGGTAGGAGAAATCACTGATTCGAAGTGAACTTCGATAATTTCCCGACTATCCTATCGTTTGGCTTGAATTTAGGAAAGTCCTAATGTTTATTTGATATTTCAATCTTGCCAATTTCAATTAATTAGGGCTTATATTTGTATGATAAAATCAAACAAATAAACTTCAGAAGATGTGAGGGTTTATTGTCGTATCGGACGACTACCTCGGAATCCTAAGACCGGCTAGGGCTTAATTTGCAATGCAAATGCCTAACGAAGAGTCGAGGATTTATGTTGCACTAGTGCAAGCTACCTCGAAGTCCTATGGCTTGGTTGTTTTAATTCTAGGAAAGTTTTGCTGAAGTAGACTCAGGTTTTGCTGATGACGATGGTCGTGCTGCCCACCATGCTCCGAGCTCCTTGTTGTTGCAGAGGTTTAGTTTTAGAAATCATAAATCAGGGGATGAGAAAAGTGTTTTGGTTTAGAGAAAATCTTAATTTCCAAGTGTTTTTTGTGTTTTAATTAAAACAAATCTTAAAGTTGATTATAACGACACCGGTTAAGATCCCACGGTTCCATCCTTCCGCATCATTATTTTTATCGGATTCACTTAGTCCCGTATGAATTTGCTAAACTCAACCGAATGAGTTCCACACTTTCATTTAGACCGTGGAAATCCCGTTAAGCAACACGTAGGTTACATCATCCGAGGTATTCCCGATCATCCAACAGACGTTTTAATTTAGTTGTAATCGTAGTTTTGTGTTCCGTTTGTGATTAAATTTTGAGTTGTTTTATATTTTGAAATGTTGTGGCGGTGAATTTTATCTTGCAATGACTTTTAACTTAATTTTGGTTTCAGTTTTAGGGGCTATCCTAAAGGTGTGGGTTTTCATGCAACCGTTGTTTTATCATGCAAGAAAAGTAAAATGCATTCGCAATAAAGTAAATTGCAAGAAAGTAAATTGCAAGAAAGTAAATCGCAATAAAATAAAAGCGTACCCTGAGGGTCTTCCCGTCATCCCAAGCTGCACTTAAAACACAATTAGAATATTTAAGCAAGTTCCTAGTAAAGCTAAGGGAAAGGTTATGGTTTTCTACCAAATTCCTAATCCTATAGCTAGTCATCTCCTATGACGTCTAGTGTTCTTTGAGTTTTGGTTTAAGGACGATTTTCTTCATCAAAGAATAATCAAGTCCAATTGTTCTTATAAATATCCTATCATATCGAGGAAGTGCTTAAGAAGGATCTTAAACATCTTTTCAATATTTCTAGGATTGTTTTAAGTTCAAATGAATTTAATTATATAAATGAATCGATCGTCCGAGGTTTTCAAGTCTTGTTAACTTGCTTCAGTGAACTAGGACATTCGAATATCCTACGAGTGAAGTAACACTTCATTTAATGTTTCATTTAGGAGTTATAATAACTCAAAGCTTTCAAGGGTAAGTTAGTATTCAAATGATTTGGTTTAAGTTAAAGAGTTTAAATTTGAATAATGTTCAAGTTGCTTTATATTTAATTTCTTTTATGTCTTGGTGATGTTATATTTAATTTAACTTAATTTAATCGAGTTTTAATTTAGTTTAACATAATTCAATTTAATTGACTGTGTTTAATTAATTTGATTTGATTTAACTTTAATTTAATTATTTAATTTAATTTAATTTAATTTTAATTATTTAATTTAATTTAATTTAATTGTTTAATTTAATTTAATTTAATTTTAATTTAATTTAATTTAATTGTTTAATTTAATTTAATTTAATTTTAATTAATTTAATTTAATTTAATTATTTAATTTAATTTAATTTAATTATTTAATTTTAATTATTAATTTAATGTTTAATTTAATTTAATTTAATTTTAATTTAATTTAATTTAATTTAAATTTAATCTTAATTTAATTTACTTTAATTTACTTATTTTAATTTTAATTGAAATTAAGTCTTTTAATATTTTAAATTTGAGTTATCATTTTAATTAAAAATCGAGTATTAATTGATATAATTAATTTAGGGATTTTTAAATTAAAGAATAAATCTCTTCCTAATAAAGATCCCTTATTTTAATAATTCCAATTTTATTATTCTTCCAAATTTAATCTATTATTTAATTAAAGTTTAATCATTTTAAAATTATTTAATGGGTTTCTACCCTTTAATTATTTAAATTTCAATCATCCAAATCAGATTAAGATCAAATATTTTACTTGTTGATTTTTTATTAAACCTAAAGTTTTAATTAAGGATTAAAGATTTTAATTACCATTTTACCCTTTAAGCTTAATAATTTCATAACTCACTAAATTGAACTTAAATGAACTTGAAATTTTTATGTGACTTCACTCATATGTCAATAAAGACATGAGAGGAGAAAATGTGATTTTTCTGTATTTAATTTATTTATATAATTATTTTTGGTGGAAAATAGAGATTTTCAAGGAAAATTTGATAACATGACCAAGGGAAAGTTTCTGTCCTTAAGAAAATTAGGGGACATTCCTAATGACCAGAGAAGCACTTGGACCAATTTTGGTGATTTTTTGAATTATATTATTTTTATTATAATTATTTTGAGTTTTGGAGTGTTAATTAATTTAAAAATAAAATAAATGTTGAAAAATGGATTTTATATTTTTCAAAAATCTCTCTGATATCAAGGAAACCAGAGAATCAAATTTTGCAATTTTCTGATTTTTCTATGATTTATAATAATTATTTTAGTGAAAATGCTAGAAAATACATTTTTTTTAATTTTAAAATTACCCTAGGGCTTTAAAATTTAATATCTCACTAAATAGACTTAGGAAAAATGTGGGATTTGTTCCTAAGTGATTAAAATTCAAAATGTGACATTTTGGTGAATTTTATTATTTTTGTGATTTTTATTATTTTTTAATTATTAAAAATATTAAAATATTATTAAAAATCAACTTTTTTAGAAAATTGAAATTTTAATTTTCTTAGGTTCCCCTGATATCAGAGAGGCTCCAAAACCAATTTGGTGAATTTTTAAAAAGTATTTTAAAAGTTATGAATTTTTAAAGTTTAAAATGGCTAAGCTGACTTAATCAACCCAATTAGTGGGGCTAACCAAGTCCAATCGACTTCAAATTTTTATGGTGGATTCCTCTGATCCTAAAGGTCAGTGGAGAATTGATTTCAAGTCAATTTGATACCTGGTTAACTCTAATTAATTAAAGACCTATTTTGGGTGTTTAAGCCAATTAGGGTTAATCCGAGTGAATTAACTCAAGTCCTATTTTTCCTAGAGTTCTCTGGTCATAAGGAACATCACCAAATATTTCTAGAATTTATTTCACAACATGCTAATTTTTGGAATTAAAATACTCAAAACAGCAACATGCATTTGAAAAATAAATAACTTTTCACAGAGATGGCCTCCGACCTTGGAAAATTCAGGGAATGTTCCCAAGTTCGGAGGCTTCAAAAGCTCCTATGGTCTCATGCCATGGTGAATTGTATACATGCATGGAGAATTAAATGTATGCAGAGAGTAAATAAATCATAAAAAATAAAATACTTAATGAAATTAAATGATTTCTTTTCCACATTATTCTCCTCTCGTTCACCGAGCAAGAGGGTATTTTTATTTTATTTTTGTGATTTTTCTACACAAAGATATGGATTTTTGAAGTTTAGGGAATTAAATAAATAAGAAAATACCCTAATTTTCTATTTATCCACGCGGCGCCGCGTCAACCCTCGGCAGCCTCCGAAACGCACGCGCGTCGCGCTCCCATTCGACGCCGCCACCCGAGTCGCCAGCCCGGGCCCCGCGGTTCTCGTACCGTCTCCCGGTCCGACGCAATCTCGGCCGTCCGTGCGCGCGTGTATCGAATGGACGCGCATCCGTTCATCGTCCCCAAGTGTTCTCACCCGAGAGCCGTCCACACTAAATCCCTAAGATCTCACTCGATTCTCAATGGATTTTCATGTTCTTATGCTCTATGGATTCGTCTCAAGAGACGAACACATCTATACGGCTAACATGCATCGAAACTAAGGCATTTGAAATGGAGAATCTCCAGTAGCTCGGGATGAAGAGTTAGCTCATACCTTAGCTCGTAGAAGTGTGGCTTCAATCCGAGAGTTGTTGCACCTTCGATCGGGTCCCAAGCAAGCTCCGCATGAAGTCTCCCGGTCTCGGTGAATTGTCTGGATATGAAAGTGACCACAGCCCGATCACAAAGCTTCGAGGCCGGAGCAACCGGGTGGCCTCGGAGATGGGGCTTTCAGGTGGAAACTTCTCCTCTTGGTCCAGTGAAGGTGTAGGACCACTCGACTTGAGGATTGGCTCACCGTGGCAAAGTGTCCCGGTTTTCGGTGGAATTTCGGCTCGAGAAATCGGGCTCGTTGGTGGGGATTAGTGGCAAATCGACACCTGGGGATCAACTGCTCTCGGGATGGTGAAGGGTTTGGAACAATTTTGGCGCAGTTTCGGCAAGGTTTGTGCTTCGGCTCCCCTCATGGCCGAGAGGGGAGGAGTTTAAGTCAGAGAGGGCTGGAAGGCCTCCTGTGGGGAGTTAGGGCTTCGGGATCAGCCTGCTCCGGTGAGGAGAAGATCAGCCATGGTGACCACTGGGGATTGGGGCAGCTCAGCAAGTGAGAATTTCAATGTCGGCTCACATGTGAGCTCTCGGCCATGGTGTTTTCCGGCGGCCCGGTGGCCGGCCGGCCGTGCATGGGTCACCCTCGTGGTCAGGTGGTCGTGGCCGGAGGTTTGTGCAATCAATCGGCCATGGACATGTGTAAAGGCTTTGATCCAAAGTGGAATGGGGCATGGCTAGATTTGGACCTAAATGGGTCAACCCACCCATTTGGGCTAGGTGCACCACCCAAGGCCTCGGTTTTGAGCCGAGGGAAAGTGATTTGGATCAGCTTAGATCAGTAGGGTCAAGTCACCATCCAAGTACAATTAGGCTTAAGCATGGTTTAGTGTGAAACATGTAAGTGGTTAACCACCTTTAGGAGTTAAGGAAAGAGCCTCCTCCTTTTGCCCAAAATGGCATGGTGACATGTAAAGAGGCTCTCATGGCTTGCATATGGCTTATGCATGGCTCCATGGCTCCATTTGGCTTCGGGAAAAGTAAAGTCAATTTCATGGAAATGGATTTAAGGAAAATTTTGGTATTTAGGGGTGATTTGGCATGAGGCTTGATTTGGAATTATTTGATGATGAATTTAGGACTTAGGGATGATTTTAATTGAAAGTATGATGAGGGGAAATGTCATATGGGCCTTGGAAGAATTTTGGGCTTTTTTGAAAGGGTTTTAGATGTGGCTTTTAAGATGGATTAGGAAAGTGGGCTCTTGAATTTTAAAATGGATTTTGGGATGAAATTTTGTAAAGAGGTTGGGCCAAATAATTATTGGGTTTAGCTCATGGATGTGTCATGAGTGACTTGAAGCAAATTTGGGGTAGTTTGGACTTGAATTGGGTTGGATTTGAATTCTTTTGTGAATGGGCCAATGTAGGTCAAATTGGGCTAACTTGGGCCAATGTTGGGCTAGGGTTGAAATTGATGTAAAATAAATATTAAGAAATGTTTATGGGAGTGTTTCAAAGAGGTTTTGGCTTTGGTTGGGTTTTAATTTTGAGGTTTGGGCCTATTCGGGTTAGATTTGGGTTTAGGTCAAAATTGGGCTTTTTGATTTTGGGTTGAATTTCGAGTGGGGTTTGGGTCAAAATCTTGGGCAAATCATGTTAGTGTTTTGTTTATGAGGATGTTAAGGAAGGTTTAGAAAAGATTTGGGGTTAATTGGAGTTGAATTGGGTTAGTTTGGGCTGAGTTTGGGTCATGGGTCCAAATTTGGGCTTTAAGGCCCAAAGTGAAATTGGATCCAAATGTCAATCAAATTGGACTTGGATTTGGTCTAAATTGGTATTGGGAATGTTGAATTGAAGTTTAGAATTGAATTGGACCAAAATTGGGGTCAATTGGGTATGTTTGGTTTGACATCGGGTCCACTTCTGAGTTAAAATGGGTCAATTTGGGGGTTTTGACAAAAGTAGGGTAAATTGACAAAATTGGCCCATGGTGTAGTTGGACAAAATGAAATTGGGAATATTTGGGATTTTCTGGAATTTTCTGGGAATTTTCTGAATTTTTGGATTTTTAGGCCAAGAAGGGTATTTTGGGTATTTGGAGGGTATTTGGGGGTTTTCTTGGAATTTTTGGTATTTTTGGGTATGGATGATCAATTTGAGTGATGTGGAGGTGTTTGGGATTGATTTTGGAAAATTTTAGGTAATTTGGAGATTTTGCAAAAATTCGGGTAATTTCGATGGTTTTGGGTAGTGTTAAGAGGTGTAGGGTCCCTGGGTCAAAAATTGAAAATTTGGGAAATTGAAGATCGGGTGAATTTGGGTGGGGTGAAATCATTTTGGTTGAGCCATGAAGCCATTTCAAGCCCATATGAGCCATGAAAGGACTCATTTGAGGCATTCACTATGTTGTTCCTAACCCTCTTAGCCGAGCGGCTTAGGGTTAAGGACCATCCATGTGAATCACCTACATGAGTCGTGAGGTCAAGTTGGGTATGGGTGTGGTTTTAGGAAGTGTGTGGAAATGTAGTGTGTAGTGTAGTGATAAGTGTAATGTGTGTGTCAGCCCCTTCACTGCACTGTGCCACCTGTAGGCGCTCCTAAGGCCAAAGAGTCCTATAGAACTCATCCTTTAAACTTCCATATTCGATTTCAACCCTCTAGGTGATTAGGGGTCTATAGTCAAGTTTCGTGGAGTTTGCAGGGAGTTTAGAAGTGGTTTGAATTTCTAAAAGGCGGGTCCCAATTCTAGTCCTCTAAGATAGTCAAAGGAAAAGCCTAAGGCTAGATCCTAAGCACTAAAAAGAAGAAAGGAAGACCTCATCAAAATGAGGTCAACGCCCACTGGAAAAGTAATTACCGCAAGAATGAAGCGATGTCTAAGATGGTGGTACGACCCACTATATCCGTGCCCCAACATTCAAATGCCACGACGCAATTGGTGAGACACGGGGGTGGAACCACCGCACTCGCATCGTAGCCTCGCGATTTCATGCGGCATCATCGAGGGCCGAGTACCCTAGTCTTTTAATTTTCATTTCATCTTCGACCCGACCGTGAGCGCCACGAGTCCCGAATGCACCTCTTAACAATTTCACGGGCTCGACCCGCTAGCACCTAGCCACATTCGATCAAAAGACCTTCGTACAATGTGTTGTTTATTAATGCGTAAGATGAGTTCTTTTCTTGATCCGATGGGCTAGCGACCTATCGTCCGGTAGCTTTCCCGTTTGCGTGTAATCTATCAATGGCCGTCGCCAATCTTCTCGTGTTTTCTCGTCACCGCCGCAACCGATTCTTTTTCTTTTCTCGATTTGTGTATTGTGTCTATGTCGAGCCGTGATAGGACCCGACGTCCGTGAACCGACACTTCCATCGATTCATCTTGCAAACAGCAAATTCTTTTGCGAGACGAGCTAACGCATCTGCTAAAGCATTTTCTTTTCTCGGGAATTTTGTAGATCGTCACATTCGGAATCTGCTCCAACAACTCGTATGACATACCGGAAGTATTGCTCGAGTCTTCGTTTTAAAATTTCGTATCGTCCGGCGATCCGTTGAATGATTAACTGTGAATCCCCGTAGATGTTGATGTTCGTTATCCCCATTCGAATGGTTAATTCCAGTCCCGTTATGAGGGCTTCGTATTCTCGCTTCATTGTTCGTACACGGTTCGTCAAGTGGTAGGAGTATCTTAACATCCCCCGCTCCGTTGTTATAAAGATTAGCCCGATTCCCGCCTTACCGGCACTATCACTTGCGATTCTTCGTCTTTGTGCGCCGAAGATGCTCCGTCGAAATATAATTCCCAACGTCGATCATCGAGGTCTTCTAGATTCATTATTTGTTCATCCGGCAAATCGTCATCGAGAGGAGATTCGGCCGCAAAGGGTGTGCTGCGAGGAAGTCCGCTAAGACTTGTCCCTTTACGGCACGCAGAGGCACGAAAGTTATATCGAATTGCAATAATATCATCGACCATCCGGCAAGTCCGCCGGAAAGTGTCGGACGAGTCATCAAGTATCGTAATGGATTAAATTTCGAGATCGAGTCGACCTTATGAGAAAGCATGTAGTGCCCGAGCTTTCGAGCGGCGAAGATCGTGGCCAAACAATGCTTTTCAATTGCGGGATACCTTACTTCCGTCGGAAGTAAACGACGGCTTAAGTAGTAAAGAGCATTTTCTTTACCCTCATCATCGACCCTGCCAACAGGCTCCGAGAGAGTCGTCTAAAGCCGCGGTGTAAAGTATCGCCGGTCTACCCGAGATCGGGGCTGCTAAGACAGAGGTGTCATTAAATATTGTTTAATGTCCTCGAAGGCCTTCTGGCATTTCTCTTCCCAAATAAATTTGGCGTCCTTTTTAACTAGTGCCGAGAAAGGCCGACACCTACCCGACAAGTTCGAGATAAAGCGTCGAAGATATGCCGCCTTCCTTGAAAAGATCGTAGTTGTTTTAAGGTTTTGGGAGGCGGCATTTCTAAGATAGCTTTTAATCTTTTCCGGTCGATTTCAATTCCACGATGTCGGACAACGAATCCTAAGAATTTCCCGAGGTGACGCCGAAGGCGCATTTTAAGGGATTCATCTTAAGGTTAAATTGTCTTAATCGTTCGAAAACAATTCTCAAATCATACAGTGTGGTTTTCCTTTACTTTGCTTTCGATGACCACATCGTCCACGTAGCATTCGACTTCGATTGTGGATGAGATCATCAAAAATTCTTGTCATTGCTCTCTCGGTAGGTTGCTCCCGCGTTCTTCAATCCGAATGGCATCACCGTGTAGCAGAAATACTCCGATCGGCGTTCGAATGCCGTAAGCTTTTCATCTTCTCGGAGCCATTTTTATCCGGTTGTATCCTGAAGATCCATCCATGAATGAGAATATTTCATGTGTCGAAGCAATGTCGATCATTAGTCTCGGGATCGGTAGAGGGAATTCATCTTTTGGACATGCCTCGTTTAAATCTCCGAAGTCCACACAAATTCCGATCCGACCATTCTTCTTCTCGACCGGTACCACATTGGCTAACCAAGCTCGGGTATTGTTCTTCACTGGACAAATTTAGCGTCTATTAGCTTTTTAACTTCGGCTATGACTTGTTGTTCGATTTCTAGACGCATTCTTCTGGGACCTCGTCCGATCGGGAATGTGCAGGATCCACTCCTAGCTTATGGACCGCAACCTCTGGAGCTAATCCCGGCATCTCATCATAGTTCCAAGCAAAACAGTCTTTAAATTCCATTAATAATTTGATCATTTCTTCGGAGTCTTCTTTATCGAGTAAGGAGCTAACAAAGGTAGGTCTAGGCTCTTCGCTAGTACCTAAGTTAACTTCCGTTAACTCATCTATCAGTAGATTTGATTTCTTCTTCGAACTCGGTGGAGCGTCTCCAATTTGTAAATCTTCGAGTTCGTCCGTAGTTTCCATGCAGCTTTCATTAGACTCGCAAGTGACAACCAAGCAAAATTCAGCATCGTCAACCGATCCTACCGTGCCGAATCCGAGTCCATGCTTTCAATCGGGTGGACGACCGGAGTTATTCCATAATTTTTCAAAACGTTGTGATCGACCTTTCGTCCATTGTCGAGGTAAGAAACCACGTTGAATTAAATTTTCGAACACAGGAGAGTACCACTCAAAAGGTAATTCCATTAATTCCGATGAAGTGACATCTTCGAATTGTACATTATTTTCAGCTTTGGAGGAAGAAGCACCACGGTAGAATTTGATCGGCTTCGCACCGTCGCTACGTACCTCTTCGACCACCATACCCTCAATCTTATTAGAATGGATCGGGGTTAGGGTCATAGTATGTACGTAGTGGTTAATCTTCTCGTACATTGATTTGTATTCTTCGTTCTTTTCATCTTCGAGAGAGATCTTGAATTGCGGCTTCTTCCGACTTATTGTTGCCGCTTCTTGCTTCGATTTCTTTTTCTTCTTCGTAACTATCTTCCCAATCAACATTGATGGCTGGTTTCTCCGTCCAACCGTCCTAGCGTCTCTACCACGACCTCGTCCCCGGCCTCGACCTCGGATGCGAGTTGTGGAGAAACCTTCACCATCTCGCCGAAGGGAGTGGTGAGTGATCGTTGGACTAGAACTTCAGTGTTCTTCGTTGTCCCGAACTTTCTTTGCTTCATTTGTTACGGTATCTCTCGGAGAAGATTGTTTTCTTGCGGTGCATAATAAGCCGCGTCTTCATGGATTCCAATCTCATGTACGGAGAATGGTCGTAAGTCACCTTTGATGCACTCGTTCCCCTCCATCGTAGTATTTGATGCACCGATGTAGAGATGATGGTACCATCCTCGTTTTCATGTATCCATGGTCGGCCCAAGAGAGCGTTGAACGATGTTTCGAATCAATTATGTGAAATTTCGCGGTTGTCTTTGCTAAGTCACCGGTCTTCATCAGTAGCGTTATTGACCCGAGGGCTCTTTCTCCTTTCTCGGTCGAATCCTCTTAATAACATTTTGTTGGCCTCGAGCTCGCGAGCATCAATTTCCAAATATGCTAGTGTTCGAAGACTCATTATATTGATTGATGCTCCCGGATCCACCAATACTCCTGAGAGCGTAAACTTCCCGATTGTAACCGAAATGTACAACGGTCGGTCGTGATCTCGCCGTCCCAAGTAGTAGGTCATTGTCCGTGAAGGTAACACCTCGTCGTTCCTTTAACGAGCAAACCTCATCTAAGGAATCTCCGGCCATTCGAGCTAAGCAAATTTCCGGATCAAGTAAGGCTTCGATCGAGCTTCTCTCATCTCCTTTGATAAGATGAGAGCATCGTAAATGCTCGCTTGGCCGGTAGTTTCCTAAGATGGGCTAGCACGTTGTAGTCCACTTTATTTTCATGCGTCTCGGCTTCTTCTCGAATGGGTATTTCTCTCGCTGGGGTTGGTTCTTCTTGAACAACCACCCGCTTTCCTTTGTCTTTTGGACCCATTCTCGGAGGTAGAACTCTTCCACTTCTTAAGTTGACTTCGTAATTTCTTCCGAATCTAGTGTTGAGCTTGCCGGTGTCTCTTCCCGAATCGAATGACAGGCTCTTCCGGATTATCTTCGAAATCCGAAGGCTCTAACTCTATCGTGATCGGAGCTCCTCGAAACTCGCAGATAGATTCGTTGCTTGTTGAACTCTCGTAGCCTCCTCGATGGATGCCTTCTTCGTTATTTTGCTCGTCGAGATCGTGTATGATTCGAGAATTGTCGTTGATGTCGAAATCGATGTCCGGATTGTCGCTAGTTACGTAATCGTTAGAAACAATCAAAACGTAGCCAACGCCATCACCCTTATCATTATATGATCCCACCGAAGTGAGCAGATAATCATACAAAATCAGAGGTTCGAGGGATTTCTCCCCCGAATCGGAAACAACTATCCTAGGATAAGCAACCCCTAGTCTAGCCTTAGGAGTCTCGGTCCTCTCTTCTTCGTCGATTTTCTTCTTCTCTTCAATCGTCTCCTGGTCGAGGTGGTTCTTCTATCGCAAGTGATAAGTACCGGCTTAACAGGTCTCGAACTCGAATCGAGGCTCGCACCGAGGCGGTTCGGATGTTGTCTAAAATCTTTTTCGAAGACCTCGTCCGAGCGGTAGTCCATCCATCGTCGGCCGTATAGGGATCTATCGGAATGATGAGATCGGTTGAGATAACATCGACGAACCTCCTTTCGGGGTTCCTTCATGTACTCCTTCGGGATCGTTATATTCCCTTTCCGAAGGTCGTCATCGAGCCAACTTTTGAAGGTAATGCAATCTTCTATCTTGTGCCCAAGCATCCGGTGGTAGGGGCAAAAGTCGGGATCACCTTTCTTGTTGACTTCCTCCGGTCTTTTAGGCTCGGCACTGGAAATCTGGAGTCTTCATCGATCTACGGAACATTTTCGGCATCGCTTCATTCTTGAACGGATATTCTCTCGCTCGAAGCTCCCTTAATGTACGTTGCGGACGAGGCGGTTGTTCATACCGTGGAGATGACCGATAGCTGGACCGGGGTTGTCGGTAATTCTGTCGTGGTTGCCGCGGCCGTTTCGGTGGTATTTGCATCGGTTGCTTGCCTTTGTCAACCGCTGCAACGATCCCGGATTTCTTTTCAAAAGTCTTCACGGGCTTTTGCTTGTCCGTCTTGTCGGCGAAACTTAATTGCTTCGCCTCTTCTGCAAGCTTCCGGCCTTGCTTAACAACTTCTCGAAAGTCTTAATAAGTGAATCCTTCGAGGAGAAGTGCTATCGGGCCGTGAATGCTTTTAAGTAAAATGCCGATCGCATGTTGTTCTCGCAGTCGTGGTTCACACTTCATGCTTAAGTTCCTCCATCGAAGTATGTAATCCACCAAAGTTTCGTTCGGCCTTTGTTTCTCTACCACTAAATCACCTATAGTGATGTGGTGCCGAGCTCCGGCGAATCGCTCGATGAAGAGGTTCTCTAGCTCCGAGAACGTCTTCACCGAACCATCTGGTAACTCCGCATACCGCCGAAGGCGATTCCCGACGTGACCGCCGACGAACCGTCGGAAGAGTAATGCATCGCTCCCGCCGCATTGCAACAACCGGCACGAAAGTGTGCAACATGCCGTCGGGGTTCTCTGCTCCGTCGAAGGTCTTGAACGAGAGGTGGTACGAAGCCTTTCGGGTATCGGACGAGCGTCGAATTCTTCCGGGTAAGGTCTACCCGTCCGAATGGATGTCCCGCTCTTCGATCGTGCTAAGGCTTCTCGCACTCGTCGTTCCACCAAGTTCTTGATATCCTTTTCGTGGATCATACTTTGTGTTGTATCCTTTTTCAGCCGATCATCCCCATTGACGGATGTAATCTCCTTTCCTCCGTCTACAATGTGAATGACTTCGGGGGTGTCTCTCTTTGTGGTCGCACTTCGACTCCGGAGAGTGGCCGCAGCTACGGCCATCTCTTCCATCCTTTTCGCCATTCGAGCGATCGTGTCGTCTTTCTCCCGAAGCCGCCTTCTCATCGCTCCCGGCTCCTCTCTTCGCGGCCGCAGGAGCACCTTGCGAAGCCGATGAAGCTCGTGTTTCGACCATGTTGATTTCTGCATATTCGTCGTCCATGAATTCCGATGAATCAATCTCGTCTCCGAACTTTTCTTCTCTTTCTTTTGCCAATCGTCAGATATCGGTTCTCAACTTTTCCATGGCATCTTCTAGTGGGTCTTTCTGTGTGTGTTCGCGGTTGTCATGCGATAGCCGGTCCTTCACGGGTCCCCTTTATCGCAAGAAGCACTTTCTTCGCATTCAAGTCTCCCGGCGAGACTTTCTTTCTTAGGCCGTTGTTTCAATCTCAATCGCCCGCGAGTGGACGCCATACCATCCTTCTAGCAGCAGAAGGTCTAGGACCGCATGGTCCGTCGCCAAATGTCGGAAGGTGGTATCCTCCCTAATCCGTAATCCCGAGACGACGACAGGCGGACTAGCCTTCATTCTTTTACTTGGCTTTTCCGTCATGATGGCGGGTTCTACTCGGGCCCAAGACGGATTCGACCGGCACCCGCCCTATCCTTCGTAGAATCTCCGATACGGGCGCTTTTCCTTCTTTGCTAACTTTTCTACCAAAGCTCGTCAGCCGAGCAAACGGCGTAGCTCTAGTCCTTTTCTTGCGGCTATCGTTGTAGTATGCGGGCTGAGGCAATGCGGCAACAATCTTGCGAACATTTTCCTCATCCTCTGCGGCGGAGAGGGGATGGAACCTGCTTCCTCCCAAAAGTGGTATGTATTCAGGCAGCGGTGTATATTCTGGCAGCGGTGTATATTCAGGCAGTTCTGGGATTTCCTCCAGGAAAGCAATTTCAGCAGCTCTGGCTTCTCCAGCGATCCTTCTACTTCGTTTCTTCTTCGGGTCCTCGTCGCTGATGGAATCTTCGAACCGGACCCGATTTCGAAAATCGAAGGTCTTACAGAAGATCCGTACCCTCCACGGTAACGAGTTTACCATAACTCCGGATTTCTTTCCCCTTTAATTCGGCAAAAGTCGGGGTAGGTGTAGAACAATTCGACCTGGGGGTAGTAAGAACGAGTCCTCCTGCGGACGGCGATAGCATTCTCTCGATCGGGAACCTTTGCAGGGAGAAAACTCTTGGGTCGACCTAAGGTTGAACTCAAACAGCGGCTTCTCAGCTTCAGATACCTTGTTCGTCAGTGCAAAGAGGGAGACGTCAGTGATCTTGACATTCGTGTTTTCAAATCCTTGTCCAAATCGGATGATCCCATTGTCGGGCAGCTCATCCTTATAGACAGCGAAGTCCAGATCCGTTGGTGAAGGAGAAAATCAGCTTTGGGCTTCCATTTCGCAGGGTAGATTCTGGTTGTCAGTCCCAAGTTATGCTTCTTCTCATCAGGACGAAAAGAAAGGAATTGAAAAGAGTCCGAACACATTCTTGTTCATGTATTTATAAGAAGGAATCATTTATTAAAAGAATCATTTATTAGAGGGTTTGTTTATTTAGAACGGAATGTTTAGAGGTGTAGAGGAGGTAAGGGATCCGATTCGGAGTTGGAAAGGAAAAGAAAGTCTTATGCAAGACTTCTCGACTCGAAGGATCACTCCTAAACTAACACCTATTGGGGGTCCACCCCACCTCAAAAATGAGGTAAAAGGATCTCGGAACCTCTCTGTTTATGGGTGTCTAAACAGATGGCTCCTAAATCCGAGAGAATGTCGGCTATACTTGTCCAAGGTAGGAATGAACATAGTATTCCAACGGAAAGAAGGGTAGTTTGATCCACAAGGACATGGATACACTACCGATTTTTGAAAGCGAATTATGTCGATCAAAATGGAGAGAGGAATTTTCCTCAACGGAGTCGCCGTAAGTTGTCGGCATATTTTTAGGTTGTGTGTTTTATTTTGAAAGGGGGTCGCCTAACGAAGTTGTCGGCGAATTTTTAATTTAATTTAAATAAATAATTTTGAAAAGTAGTATTTGATTTTGAAAATAATTTTAAATTTGAAGGTTTTAAGATATGAGATTAAACCGATCTCACATCCCAAATAGTTTATATAAACGAGCACCGCACCACAAACCGTGTATCTATCCCTAAGGATAGACACACCGCTTGACGGTGGGGCTCGATTAAATAAACTAGAAGATTTGTGACATCCGTTTGGTCTCGCGAACCAATTTTATAAGCCGACAAATTCCCTCGCTTAATATGAAAGCATTAAACAGGGTTTATATTACTCGGGTTCTTTAAAATTCCCTATAAGGGCAAGCCCCTATAGTTAATTACATCTTAAGTGACGGGAGTCACCTAAGAAAACTCTCGATAATAATCAACAATTCTGCTCTTAAGAATTTCAAAGTTTAAGTTTTCAAGGGATTGAATTTTGGAATTTCAATAGGGAATGTATCAAATTTGGAACATTTTGTTTTGGGAATCCAAAGGAAGAAAAGTAGGAGAAATCACGAATTCGAAGCGAACTTCGGTAATTTCCCGACTATCCTATTGTTCGCTTCGAGTTTAGGAAAGTCCTAATATTTATTTAAATGTTTTGATCTTCGCCAATTTTAATTAATTAGGGCTTATATTTGTATGATAAAATCAAACAAATAACCTCGAAGATGTGAGGGTTTATTGTCGTATCGGACGACTACCTCGGAATCCTAAGACCGGTTAGGGCTTAATTTGCAATGCAAGTGCCTAACGAAGAGTTGAGGATTTATGTTGCACTAGGAAAACTACCTCGAAGTCCTATGGCTTTGTTATTTAATTCTAGGAAAGTTTTGTCGAAGTAGACTCGAGTTTTGCCGATGACGATGGCCGTGCTGCCCACCATGCTCCGAGCTCCTTGTTGTTGCAGAGGTTTAATTTTAGAAGTCATAAATTAGGGGATGAGAAAAGTGTTTTGGTTTAGAGAAAATCTTAATTTCGAAGTGTTTTCAATATTTTAATTAAAACAAGTTTTAAAGTTGATTATAACGACACCGGTTAAGATCCCACGGTTCCATCCTTCCGGCATCATTATTTTTATCGGATTCACTTAGTCCAAATGAATTTGCTAAACTCAATTGAATGAGTTCCACACTTTCATTTAGACCGTGGGAAATCCCGTTAGCAACACGTAGGTTACATCATCCGAGGTATTCCCGATCATCCAACATGACATTTTAATTTAATTGTAATTGTAGTTTTGTGTTCTGTTTGTGATTAAATTTTGAGTTGTTTTATATTTTGAAATGTTGTGGCGGTGAATTTTATCTTGCAATGACTTTTAACTTAGTTTTGGTTTCAGTTTTAGGGACTATCCTAAAGGTGTGGGTTTTCATGCAACGAGTTGTTTATCATGCAAGAAAAGTAATTGCGATGCGATTAATGAAATCGCAATAATGTAAATTGCAAGAAAGTAAATTGCAATAAAATAAAAGCGCACTCGGAGGGTCTTCCCGTCATCCCAAGCTGCACTTAAAACACAATTAGAATATTTAAGCAAGTTCCTAGGTAAAGCTAAGGTAAGGGTTATGGTTTTCTACCAAATTCCTAATCCTATAGCTAGTCATTTCCTATGACGTCTAGGTTCTTGTGTTTTTGTTTGAAGACGATTTTCTTCATCAAAGAACAATTAAGTCCAATTGTTCTTATAAATATCCTATCATATTGAGGAAGTGCTTAAGAAGAATCTTAAACATCTTTTCAATATTTCTAGAATTGTTTTAAGTCCAAATGAATTCAATTACACAAATGAATTAATCGTCCGAGGTTTAGTTAAGTTTTGTTATTATCTTACTCGTTGAACTAGGATATTTGAATGTCCTATAAGTGAAGTAACATTTCATTTAATATCCTGTTTAGGAGTTATGATAACTAAAGCTTTCGAGGGTAAATTGGTATTCAAATGATTTGCGATTTAGCTTAATTTCAATTAATTTGGAATAGTGTTCAAGTTATTTTAGATTTATTTTGAATTCTTTATGTCTTTGGTGATGTTATATTTAATTCAACTTAATTTAATTTAATTTAATTTAATCTTTAATTTAATTTAATTCAATTTAATTCAATTTAGTTTGATTTGATGTTACATTAAATTAATTTGATTTGATTTAATTTTAATTTAATTTGATTTAATTTAATTTAATTTAATTTAATTTAATTTTAATTCATTTAATTTAATTTTTAATTTGGTTTATCTTAATTTAATTTGGTTTTATTTATTTAATTTAATTTAATTTAATTCATTTAATTTAATTTAATTTGTTTATTTAATTTAATTTAATTTAATTTAATTTAATTCAACTTTTAATTTTAATTTAATTTAATTCAATTTAATTTACTTAATTTAATTTAATTTTTAATTTAATTTTATTTTTAATTTTAATTGAAATTTTTAAAATAGTTTAATAATTTAATTTTAGTTTAATGATTAAGTCTTTTAATATATTTTAAATTTGAGTTATCATTTTAATTAAGAATTGAATATTAATGAGATAATTAATTTAGGGATTTTTAAATTAAAGAATAAATCTCTTCCTAATAATATCCCTATTTTAATAATTCCAATTTTATTATTCTTCCAAATTTAATCAATTATTTAATTAAGGTTTAATTATTTTAAATTACTTAATGGGTTTCTACCCTTTAATTATTTAAATTTCAATCATCCAAATCAGATTAGGATCAAATATTTTACTTATTAATTTTTTATTAAACCTAAAGTTTTAATTAAGAGTTAAAATTTTAATTACCATTTTACCCTTTAAGCTTAATAATTTCATAACTCACTAAATTGAACTCAAATGAACTTGAAATTTTTATGTGACTTCACTCATATGTCAATAAAGACATGAGAGGAGAAAATGTGATTTTTCTGTATTTAATTTATTTATATAATTATTTTTGGTGGAAAATAGAGATTTTCAAGGAAAATTTAATAACATGACCAAGGGAAAGTTTCTGTCCTTAAGAAAATTAGGGGACATTCCTAATGACCAGAGGACCACTTGGACCAATTTTGGTGATTTTTGGAATTATATTATTTTTATTATAATTATTTTAAGTTTTGGAATATTAATTAATTTAAAAATAAAATAAATGTTGAAAAATGAATTTTATATTTTTCAAAAATCTCTCTAATATCAAGGAAATCAGAGAATCAAATTTTGCAATTTTCTGATTTTTCTATGATTTATTATAATTATTTTAGTGAAAATGCTAGAAAATACATTTTTTTTAATTTTAAAATTACCCTAGAGCTTTAAAATTTAATATCTCACTAAATAGACCTAAGAAAAATATGGGGTTTGTTCCTAAGTGATTAAAATTCAAAATGTGACATTTTGGTGAATTTTATTATTTTTGTGATTTTTATTATTTTTTAATTATTAAAATATTAAAATAATATTAAAAATCAACTTTTTTAGAAAATTGAAATTTTAATTTTCTTAAATTCCCCTGATATCAGAGAGGCTCCAAAACCAATTTGGTGAATTTTTAAAAAGTATTTTGAAAGTTATGAATTTTTAAATTTTAAAATGACTAAATGGCTTAATCAACCCATTTAGCAGGGCTAACCAAGTCCAATTGACCTCAAATTTTTATGGTGGGTTCCTCTGATCCTAAAGGTCAGTGGAGAATTGATTTCAAGTCAATTTGATGTATGGTTAGCTCTAATTAATTAGAGATCCATTTTGGGTGTTTAAGCCAATTAGGGTTGTTTTAAATGAACTAACTCAAAACCTATTTTTCCTAGGGTCCTCTGGTCATAAGGAACATCACCAAATTTTCCTAGAATTTATTTCACAACATGCTATTTATTGGAATTAAAATACTCAAAACAGAACTGAACTTGAAAATCAAGAACTTTCATAGGATGCTCGACTGAAAATTTGGAATGTTCCCAAATTCGAGGCTTCAAAAGCCCTATGGTCTCATGCCACGGAATGTATACATGCATGGAGAATTAAAAAATGCAGAGTAAATAAACTATAAAAATAAAATATTATGAAATTAATATTTCTTTTCCACATTATTCTCCTCTCGTTCACTCGAGCAAGAGGGTATTTTTATTTTATTTTTCTCGATTTTTCTACACAAAGTTATGAATTTTTGAAGTTTAGGGAATTAAATAAATAGAAAATACCCCTAATTTTCTATTTATCCACGTGGCGCCGCGTCAACCTCGGCAGCCTCCGAAGCGCACGCGTGTCGCGCTCCCATTCGACGCCGCCATCCGAGTCGGCAGCCCGGGCCCCGCGGTTCTCGTACCGTCTCCTGATCCGACGCCATCTGAGCCGTCCATCCGCGCGTGTATTGAATGGACGGCATCCGTTCATCGTCCCCGAGTGTCCTCACCCGAGAGCCGTCCACACTAAATTCCTAATATATCACTCGATACTCAATGGATTTTCATGTTCTTATGCTCTATGGATTCGTCTTGAAGAGACGAACACATCTATACGGTGAACATGCATTGAAATTAAAGCATTTGAAATGGAGAATCTCCGTAAGCTCGGGATGAAGAATTAGCTCATACCTTTGCTCGGAGAAGTGTGGCTTCGATCCGAGGGTTGTTGCACCTTCGATCGGATCCTAAGCAAGCTCCGCATGAAGTCTCCTCGGTCCGGTGAATTGTCTAGGTAGGATTTCGACCAAGCCCGATCACAAAGCTTGGAGGCCGGAGCAACCGGGTGGCCCGGAGATGGGGCTTTTGCTAGTGGACACCTTCCCTTGGTCCGGTGAAGGTGTAGAACCAATCAATTTGGGGATTGGCTCACCGTGGAGAAGTGTCCCGGTTTTGGGCCTAGATTTCAACTCGAAATCGAGCTCGCAGAGAAGAAATGGCAGGGGGATCTCAGTGGGGATCAAGTGCTCGTGTATGGGGAGGAGTCCGGAACAATTTTGGCGAGTTTCCTTAAGGTTTTGTTTCAGCACCTCTCATGGCCGAGAGGGGTGGTGTTTAAATCAGGAGAGGGTGGAGGACCTCCCGTGGAGAGTTAGGGCTTGGGATCGAGCTGCTCTCGGCAAGAGAAGAACGGCTCCAATGGCCACTGGGGATGGGGCAGCTCAGCAGGTGAGAATTCCAAGTTGGGCTCACATGTGAGCTCTCGGCCATGGTGTTTTCCGGCGACCTGGTGGCTGGCCGGCCAGGCATTGGTCACTCTCAAGGTCAGGAGATCCAGGGCTTAAAGTTGGTGAAGGCAATTGGGCTTGGACATGTGTAAAGTGTTTGAATCAAAGTAGAATGGGGTAAGGGTATATTTTGGCTCAAATTGGTCAAATGCATGGATTGGGCTAGGTGCACCTTCCCATGGCTAGTTTGGGCTGAAGATAAAGTGGTTTAGGTCAGCTTAATTAGTGGGGAAGGGTCACCATCCAAGTACAATTAAGTTTAAACATGGTTTAGTGGAGTCATAGAAGTGGCTAAATCACCCTTAAGGGAATCATTAAAGGACTCCCTCCTTTTGCTAAAAATGACATGGTGATGTGTAAAGTGGCTGCCATGGCTTGCATATGGCTTGTGCATGGCTTCATGGCTCCATTTGGCTTGGGAAAATGTTGGGTCAATTTCATAAAAGTGGATTTTAGGAATTTTTGGTAATTTGATGGAAATTTGTATGAGACTTGATTTGGAATGATTTGATGATGAATTTAGGACTTAGGGATGATTTTAATTGAATGGATGATGTAGAGAAATATCATGTGGGCTTTGGGACCAATCTTGGGCCTTTGGATGTGGTGAAGGATGGGCTTTTAAAATGGTTTAGGAAAGTGGGCTTTTGAATTTTAAAATAGATTTTGGGATGAAATTTTGTAAAGAGGTTGGGCCAAATAATTGTTGGGTTTAGCTCATGGATGTATCATGAGTGACTTGAAGCAAATTGGGAGTGATTTGGGTTTGAATTGGGTTGAATTTGGGCTCTTTTGGTGAATGGGCCAATATAGGTCCATGTGGGCCAAGTTGGGCCAATGTTGGGCTAGGGTTGAAATTGATGTAAAATTAATGTTGAGAAATGTTTATGGGAGTGTTTCAAAGAGGTTTTGACTTTGGTTGGGCTTTGATTTTGGGGTTTGGGCTCATTTGGGTTAGGTTTGGGTTTAGGTCAAAATTGGGCCTTAATGCTTTGGGTTGAATTTGAGTGGGGTTTAGGTCCAAATTTTTGGGCAAATCATGTTAGCGTTATGCTTGTGGGGATGCTAAGGAAGATTTAGAAAATATTTGGGGTTAATTGGAGTTGAATTGGGTGAGTTTGGGTTAAGTTTGGGTCATGGGTCCAAATTGGGCTTTAATGCCAAAAGTGAAATTGGATTCAAATGTCAATCAAATTGGACTTGGATTTGGTCTAGATTAGTGTTGGGAATGTTGAATTGAAGTTTAGAATTGAATTGGATCAGAATTTGGGTCAATTGGATAGGTTTGGTTTGACATTGGGCTCACTTTGGGTTAAAATGGGTCAAATTGTGGGTTTTGACAAAAGTAGGGTAAATTGACAAAATTGGCACATGGTGTAGTTGAACAAAATAAAATTGGGAATATTTGGGATTTTCTGGAATTTTCTGGGAATTTGCTGAATTTTTTGAATTTTTGGGTCAAGAGGGGTATTTTGGGTATTTGGAGGGTATTGGGAGGTTTTCTTGGAATTTTTGATATTTTTGGGTATAGATGATCAATTTGAGTGATGTGGAAATGTTTGGGATTGATTTTGAGGAATCTTGGGTTATTTGGAAATTTTTGAGAAATTTGGGTAATTTTAAGGGTTTTGGGTGAAGTTAGCGGGTGTAGGGTCCCGGGGTCAAAAATTGAAAATTTGGAAAATCGAAGATCTGGTAAATTTGAGTGGAATGAAATCATTTTGGTTGAGCCATGAAGCCACATCAAGCCCACATGAGCCATGAAGGGACTCATTTGAGGCATCCACTATGTTGTTCCTAACCCTCTTAGCCAAGGGCTTAGGGGTTAAGGACCATCCATGTGAATCATCTACATGAGTCAGGAGGCCAAGTTAAGTATAGGTGTGTGGAAGTGTAGTGTATAGGTGTAGTGTGTGTGTAAGTCAGCCCCTTCACCGCACCAGGCCACCTGGGGCGGTCCTAAGGCCAAAGAGTCCCATAGGAACTCATCCTTTAAACTTCCACATTCGATTTCAACCCTCTAGGTGATTAGGGGTCTACAGTCAAGTTTGTGGAGTTTGCAGGGAGTTAAGAAGTGGTTTGAATTTCTAAAAGGTGGGTCCCAATTCTAGTCCTCTAAGATAGTCAAAGGAAAAGCCTATGGCTAGATCCTAAGTACTAAAGAGAAGAAGAGAAGACCTCATCAAAAATGAGGTCAACATCTGATTTTGGAGGACATTTTGGAACCACTCTGGATTTTATTGGCTTACTCTTTTTAAAGATATTTATAGATATATCAAAACTTGCAACAGATGCCAACGAGTAGGTAATATATTTAGAAGAAATGAAATGCCTCTAAATTTTATATTAGAAGTTGAGATTTTTGATGTTTGGGGATTAGATTTTATGGGACCATTTGTTCCTTCATTTGGAAACTCATATATATTAGTTGTTGTTGATTATGTTTCTAAATGGATTGAAGCACAAGCTTTACCTCGATATGACGCTAAGAGTGTTTCAAAGTTCTAATGAAAAATATTTTTACTAGATTTGGAATGCCGAGAGTGATTATAACTGACGGAGGATCTCATTTTAGAAATAAATATATTCACAAACTAGTAGAAAAATTTAACATTATTCATAAGATATCAACTGCTTCTCATCCACAAACCAGTGGATTAGCTGAAGTTTCTAATCAAGAAATTAAACAAATTTTAGAAAAGACTGTAAATCCTAATAGTTTGGATTGGTATATAAGACTAGACACTGCATTATGGGCATACAGGACTGCTTATAAA
>JAKZJZ010000542.1:0-45228 GCA_022702705.1 Papilionanthe hookeriana x Papilionanthe teres
TCCAGTGATCTCAAATTTGTATGTGGTGTTCTCCTATCCCTAGAGGACAGTGAAGAATTGTTTTTAAGTTAATTTGATGAATGGTTAACCCTAATTAATTAAAGCTCACTTTTGGGTGTTTAGGCCTGTTGACCTCATTTTTGATGAGGTCTTCCTTTTCTTCTTTTTAGTGCTTAGGATCTAGCCTTAGGCTTTTCCTTTGACTATCTTAGAGGACTAGAATTGGGACCCGCCTTTTAGAAATTCAAACCACTTCTAAACTCCCTGCAAACTCCACAAACTTGACTATAGGCCCCTAATCACCTAGAGGGTTGAAATCAAATATGGAAGTTTAAAGGATGAGTTCCTATAGGACTCTTCGGCCTTAGGACCGCTCACGGTGGCCCGGGTCCGTGAAGGGGCCGACATACACTACACTTACACACTACATTTCCACACACTTCCTAAAACCACACCCATACCCAACTTGACCTCCCGACTCATGTAGGTGATTCACATGGATGGTCCTTAACCCCTAAGCCCTTGGCTAAGAGGGTTAGGAACAACATAGTGAATGCCTCAAATGAGTCCTTTCATGGCTCATATAGGCTTGAAATGGCTTCATGGCTCAACCAAAATGATTTCACCCCACCCAAATTCACCCAATCTTCAATTTCCCAAATTTTCAATTTTTGACCCCGGGACCCTACACCTACTAAACCTACCCAAAACCCTTGAAATTACCCAAATTTTTGCAAAATTTCCAAATTACCTAAAATTTTCCAAAATCAATCCCAAACACCTCCACATCACTCAAATTGACTATCCATACCCAAAAATACCAAAGATTCCAAGAATACCCCCCAATACCCTCCAAATAACCCAAAATACCCTTCTTGGCCTAAAAATCCAAAAATTCAGAAAATTCCCAAAAAATTCCAGAAAATCCCAAATATTCCCAATTTCATTTTGTCCAACTACACCATGGGCCAATTTTGTCAATTTACCCTACTTTTGTCAAAACCCCCAAATTGACCCATTTTAACCCAAAGTGAACCCAATGTCAAACCAAACCTACCCAATTGACCCCAATTTTGGTCCAATTCAATTCTAAACTTCAATTCAACATCCCCAATACCAATCTAGACCAAATCTAAGTCCAATTTGATTGACATTTGGATCCAATTTCACTTTGGGCCTTAAAGCCCAAATTTGGACCCATGACCCAAACTTAGCCCAAACTAACCCAATTCAACTCCAATTAACCCCAAATCTTTTCTAAACCTTCCTTAACATCCTCATAAACAAAACACTAACATGATTTGCCCAAGATTTTGACCCAAACCCCACTCAAATTCAACCCAAAATCAAAAAGCCCAATTTCGACCTAAACCCAAATCTAACCCAAATAGGCCCAAACCTCAAAATTAAAACCCAACCAAAGCCAAAACCTCTTTGAAACATTCCCATAAACATTTCTTAATATTTATTTTACATCAATTTCAACCCTAGCCCAACATTGGCCCAAGTTAGCCCAATTTGACCTACATTGGCCCATTTACCAAATAAACCCAAATTCAACCCAATTCAAACCCAAACCACCTTAAATCTATTTCAAGTTATTCATGAAACATCCCTAAACCAAAACCAACAACTATTTGGCCCAAACCTCTACAAAAATTCCCATCCATGAACACATCCTTAAACTTAAAAGCCCACTTCCCTTAAACCTTCTTAAAAGCCCATTTCCTTCAAAATTCAAAAGCCCAAATCTACCCTAAAGCCCACATGACATCTCCATTTGTCATCCATTTAATTAAATCCATTACCTAAGTCCTAAAGTCACCATCAAATTATTCCAAATCAAGTTTCATACAAATTTCCATCAAAACATTCAAAATTCTTAAAACCCTTTTCATGAAACAAATTAACCTTTTCCCAAGCCAAATGAAGCCATGAACAAGCCATTCTCAAGCCACATGAAGCCATGAGGGCTTTGACTTGTCATTAGTCCATTTATGGCAAGAAGAGGGGTTCTTTCTTAAACCTCCTTTAACCCTTTTTTACCTTAATCATGTCACACACTAAACCATGTTTAGCCACCTCATCATGGATGGAGACTTCACCATTCCTTCTAGGCTGACCTAAATGATTCCCTCAGCTCAAAATCGAGCTTGGAAGGGTGCACCAAGCCCAAAATGGTGGGTTGACCCAAACCAAGCCAAAGTGAGCCTTCTCCCATTCCATTTAAATCAAACTCCTTTACACATGTCAAACCTCAATTGCCTACACTAAACCCCAGCCCCGACCCACCCGACCAAGATGGTGACCATTGCTCGGCCGGCCGGCCACTGTGCCGCCGGAAAACACCATGGCCGAGAGCTCACATGTGAGCCAACATTGAAATTCTCACTTGCTGAGCTGCCCCATGCCTAGTGGTCACCATGGCTGATCTTCTCCTCACCAGAGCAGCTGATCCCAAGCCCTAACTCCCTCTGAGAGGCCTTCCACCCTCTCCTATTTAAACTCCACCCCTCTCGGCCATGAGGGGAGCCAAGCACAAACCTTGCCGAAACTCTGCCAAAATTGTTCCAAACCCTTCACCATCCTTAGAGCAGTTGATCCCCAGTGTCAATTTGCCCTAATCTCCACCAACAGAGCCCAATTTCTCAACTGAAATTCCACCCAAAACCAGGACACTTTGCCACAGTGAGCCAATCCTCAAATCGACCGGTCCTACACCTTCACCGGACCAAGAGGAGAAGTTTCCCACCGAAAGCCCCATCTCCGAGCCACCCAGCTTGCTCCGACCTCCAAGCTTTGTGATCGGCTGTGGTCACTTTCATAGCTAGGCAATTCACTGGACCAGGAGACTTCATCCGGAGCTTGTCGGGACCCAATCGAAGGTGCAACAACTCTCGATTGAAGCCACACTTCTCCGAGCTAAGGTATGAGTTAACTATCCATCCCGAGCTTCCGGAGATTCTCCATTTCAAATGCCTTAGTTTCAATGCATGTTAGCCGTATAGATGTGTTCGTCTCTTCAAGACGAATCCATAGAGTATAAGAACATGAAAATCCATCGAGAATCGAGTGAGATCTTGTGGATTTAGTGTGGACGGCTCTCGGCGAGAACACTCGGGGACGATGAACGGATGCCGTCCATTCGATACACGCGCGCACGGACGGCCAGGATTGCGTCGGACCAGGAGACGGTACGAGAACCGCGGGGCCCGGGCCGCCGACTCGGTGGCGGCGTCGAATGGGAGCGCGACGCGTGTGCGTTCGGAGCCGCCGAGGTCGACGCGGCGCCGCGTGGATAAATAGATAATTAGGGTATTTTCTTATTTATTTAATTCCCTAAACTTCAAAAATTCATATCTCCGTGTAGGAAAATCATAAAAATAAAATAAAAATACCTTCTTGCTCGAGTGAACGGAGGAGAATAATGTGGAAAAGAAATCACTTAATTTCATCAAGTATTTTATTTTTTATAATTTATTTACTCTCTGCATTGTTTTAATTCTCCATGCATGCATACAATTCACCATGGCATGAGACCATAGGACTTTTGAAGCCTCCGAACTCGGGAACATTCCCTGAATTTTCCAAGGTCGCAGGCCATCTCCGTGAAAAGTTATTTATTTTTCAAATGCATGTTGTCGTTTTGAGTATTTTAATTCCAAAAAATAGCATGTTGTGAAATAAATTCTAGGAAAATTTGGTGATGTTCCTTATGACCAGAGAACCCTAGGAAAAATAGAGTTTTGGCTTAGTTCATTCAAAACAACCCTAATTGGCTTAAACACCCAAAATAGGTCTTTAATTAATTAGAGTTAACCAGGTATCAAATTGACTTGAAATCAATTCTCCACTGACCTTTAGGATCAGAGGAATCCACCATAAAAATTTGAGGTCAATTGAACTTGGTTAGCCCCACTAATTGGGTTGATTAAGCCACTTAGCCATTTTAAACTTTAAAAATTCATAACTTTTAAAATACTTTTTAAAAATTCACCAAATTGGTTTTGGAGCCTCTCTGATATCAGGGAAACCTAAGAAAATTAAAATGTTAATTTTCTAAAAAAGTTGATTTTTAATAATATTTTAATATTTTTAATAATTAAAAAATAATAAAAATCACAAAAATAATAAAATTCACCAAAATGTCACATTTTGAATTTTAATCACTTAGGAACAAATCCCACATTTTTCCTAAGTCTATTTAGTGAGATATTAAATTTTAAAGCCCTAGGGTAATTTTAAAATTAAAAAAATGTATTTTCTAGCATTTTCACTAAAATAATTATTATAAATCATAGAAAAATCAGAAAATTGCAAAATTTGATTCTCTGGTTTCCTTGATATCAGAGAGATTTTTGAAAAATATAAAATCCATTTTTCAACATTTATCTTATTTTTAAATTAATTAACACTCCAAAACTCAAAATAATTATAATAAAAATAATATAATTCAAAAAATCACCAAAATTGGTCCAAGTGCTTCTCTGGTCATTAGGAATGTCCCCTAATTTTCTTAAGGACAGAAACTTTCCCTTGGTCATGTTATTAAATTTTCCTTGAAAATCTCTATTTTCCACCAAAAATAATTATATAAATAAATTAAATACAGAAAAATCACATTTTCTCCTCTCATGTCTTTATTGACATATGAGTGAAGTCACATAAAAATTTCAAGTTCATTTAATTTCAATTTAGTGAGTTATGAAATTATTAAACTTAAGGGGTAAAATGGTAATTAAACTTTCAACCCTTAATTAAAACTTTAGGTTTAATAAAAAATCAACAAGTAAAATATTTGATCCTAATCTGATTTGGATGATTGAAATTTAAATAATTAAAGGGTAGAAACTCATTAAACAATTTTTAAAATGATTAAACTTTAATTAAATAATAGATTAAATTTGGAAGAATAATAAAATTGGAATCATTAAAATAAGGGATATTTATTAGGAAGAGATTTATTCTTTAATTTAAAAATCCCTAAATTAATCATCCCATTAATATTCAACTCTTAATTAAAATGATAATTCAAATTCAAAATATTAAAAGACTTAATCATTAAACTAAAATTAAACTCTTTCAAAAATTTCAATTAAAATTAAAAATAAAGTAAATTAAAGATAAATTAAATTAAGATTAAATTAAATTTAATAATTAAATTAAATTAAATTAAACAATTAAATTAAATTAATTAAAATTAAATTAAATTAAATTAAACAATTAAATTAAATTAATTAAAATTAAATTAAATTAAATTAAACAATTAAATTAAATTAATTAAAATTAAATTAAATTAAATTAAACAATTAAATTAAATTAAATTAAATAATTAAATTAAATTAAATTAAATAATTAAATTAAATTAAACTAAAAAATTAAATTAAATTAAATAATTAAATTAAATTAAATTAAATTAAATTAAATTAAATAATTAAATTAAATTAAATTAAATCAAATTAATTAAACATCAAATCAAATTAAATGAAATTAAACTAAATATAAAGCAACTCGAACACTATTCCAAATTTAAACCCTTTAACTTAAATCAAATCATTTGAATACTAATTTACCCTCGAAAGCTTTGATTATTATAACTCCTAAATGAAACATTAAATGGAGTGTTACTTCACTCATAGGATATTCAAATGTCCTAGTTCACTGAGCAAGTTAACAAGACTTGAAAACCTCTGACGATCGATTCATTTATATAATTAAATTCATTTGGACTTAAAATAATCCTAGAAATATTGAAAAGATGTTTAAGATCCTTCTTAAGCACTTCCTCAATATGATAGGATATTTATAAGAACAATCGAATTTGATTATTCTTTGATGAAGAAAATCGTCCTTAAACCAAAACCCAAAGAACCTAGACGTCATAGAGATGACTAAGCTATGGGATTAGGAATTTGGTAGAAAACCATAACCTTTCCCTTAGCTTTACCTAGGAACTTGCTTAAATATTCTAATCGTGTTTTAAGTGCAGCTTGGGATGACGGGAAGACCCTCCGTGTACGCTTTTATTTTATCGCAATTTACTTTCTTGCAATTTACTTTCTTGCAATTTACTTTATTGCAAATGCATTTTACTTTTCTTGCATGATAAAACAACAAGCTTGCATGAAAACCCACACCTTTAGGATAGCCCCTAAAACCGAAACCAAAATTAAGTTAAAAGTCATTGCAAGATAAAATTCACCGCCACAACATTTCAAAATATAAAACAACTCAAAATTTAATCACAAACGTAACACAAAACTACAATTACAACTAAATTAAAACGTCCCGTTGGATGATCGGGAATACCTCGGATGATGTAACCTACGTGTTGCTAACGGGATTTCCCACGGTCTAAATGAAAGTGTGGAACTCATTCGAGCTGAGTTTAGCAAATTCATCCGGACTAAGTGAATCCGATAAAAATAACGATGCCTGAAGGATGGAACCGCGGGATCTTAACCGGTGTCGTTATAATCAACTTTAAGATTTGTTTTAAATAAAACATAAAAAACACTTGGAAATTAAGATCTTCTCTAAACCAAAACACTTTTCTCAACTCCCGATTTATGGTTTCTAAAACTAAACCTCTCGCAACAACAAGGAGCTCGGAGCATGATAGGCAAGCACGACCATCGTCATCGCAGAAACCCGAGTCTACTTCAACGAAACTTTCCTAGAATTAAAACAACCAAGCCATAGGACTTCGAGGTAGCTTGCCTAGTGCAACATAAATCCTCAACTCTTCGTTAGGCATTTGCATTGCAAATTAAGCCCTAACCGGTCTTAGGATTCCGAGGTAGTCGTCCGATACGACAATAAACCCTCACATCTTCTAGTGCTATTTGTTTGATTTTATCATACAAATATAAGCCCTAATTAATTGAAATTGGCAAGATTGAAATATCAAATAAACATTAGGACTTTCCTAAATTCAAGCCAAACGATAGGATAGTCGGGAAATTATCGAAGTTCACTTCGAATCGTTGATTTCTCCTACCTTTCTTCCTTTGGATTCACAAAACAAAATGTTCTAAAAATTTGATCCATTCCCTATCGAAACTCCAAAGTTCAATCTTTCGAAAACCTTAAACTTTGAAATTCTTGAGAGCAGAATCATTGATTATTATCGAGAGTTTTCTTAGGTGATTCCCGTCACTTAAGATGTAATTAACTATGTGGCTTGCCCTTATAGGGAATTTTAAAGAACCCGAGTAATATAAACCCCGTTTAATGTTTTCATATTAAGCATGGGAAACTTGTCGGCTTATAAAATTGGTTCGCGGACCAAACGGATGTCACTAATCTTCTAGTTTATTTAATCAAGCCCCACCATCAAGCGCTGTGTCTATCCTTAGTGATAGATACACGGCTCATGGTGCGGTGCTCGTTTATATAAACTATTTGGGATGTGAGATCGGTTTAATCTCATATCTTAAAACCTTCAAACTTAAAATTATTTTCAAAATCAAATACTACTTTTCAAATTATTTATTTTAATTAAATTAAAAATTCGCCGACAGATTTCTGTTAGGCGACCCCTCTTCAAAATAAAACACGACCTAAAAATAAGCCGCACAGATTTCTGGCGACTCACTGGGACAATTCCTCTCTCCATTATAATCAAATAATTCCGTTTTCAAAAATCGGTAGTGTATCCATGTCCCTAATGGATCAAACTACCCTTCTTTCCGTTGGAATACTATGTTCATTTCTATCTCGAGCAAGTATAGCCAACATTCTCTCGGATTTAGGAGCCACCGTTTAGTACACCCCTAAACGCAGAGGTTCCGAGATCCTTTTACCTCATTTCTGAGGTAGGGTGGACCCCCGATAGGTGTTAGTTTAGGAGTGATCCTTCGAGTCGGGAAGTCTTGCTTAAGACTTTCTTTTCCTTTCTGAATCTGATTCCTTACCTTCTCTACACCTTTGAACATTCCGTTCTAAATAAACAAACCCTCTAATAAGTGATTCTTTTAACAAATGATAAATACATGAACAAAGAATGAGTTCGGACTCTTTTCAATTCCTTTCTTTTCGTCCTAAAAAAAAAAAAAAAAAAAGAAGCATAACTTGGGACTGACAACCAGAATCTACCTTGCAGAAATGGAAGCCCCGAAATTGATTTTCTCCTTCACCAACGGACTGGACTTCGCTGTCTATAAGGATGAGCTGCCCGACAATGGGGTCATCCGATTTGGACAGGGGTTTGAAAACACGAACGTCAAGGTCACCGACGTCTCCCTCTTTGCACTGACGAACAAGGTATCTGAAGCTGAGGAACCACTGCTTGAGTTCAACCTTAGGTCGATCCAAGAGTTTCCTCCCCTGCAAAGGGTTCCGACTAGGAGGAGTACTGCTGTCCGCAGGAGGACTGTTCTCACTACCCCCACTGGTCTAGTTGTTTCTGCACCTACCCCGACTTCTGCCAAATCAAAGGGGAAAGAAATCCAAATTATGGTAAACCCGTTACCGCGGAGGGTACGGATCTTCCCGTAAGACCTTCCGTCTTCGAAATCGGGTCCAGCTCGAAGATTCCTTCGCCGACAAAGACCCAAAGAAGAAATAGAAATGAAGGATCGCCGTGGAAGCCGTAGCCGCCGAGATTGCCTTCCGGAGGAAATTCCGCAGTTACCGTAATATACACCGCTACCGTAATATACACCACCGCCCGACTACATACCACTTTTGGGAGGAAGCAGGTTCCATCCCCTCTCCGCCGCAGAGGATGAGGAGAATGTTCGCAAGATTGCTCGCCACATTACCACGACCCGCATACTACAACGATAGCCGCAAGAAAAGAATCGGAACTACGCCGTTTCGCTCGACCGCAAACTTTGGTGAAAAGCTAGCAAAGAAGGAAGACCGCCCCGTGTCGGAAATTCTACGAAGGATAGTGGCGGGTGCCGGCCAAATCCCGTCTCGGGCCCCGAGTAGAACCCGCCGTCATGATAGAAAAGCCAAGCAAGAGAATGAAGGCTAGCCCGCCCGTCGTAGTATCGTGGTTACAGACAGGGAGGATACCACCTTCCAAAGCATTCGGCCGATGGACCATCCGGTCCTAGACCTTCCGCCGCTAGAAGGATGGTGTGGCGTCCCACTACGGGGCAACTGAGACCGAAACAAGCAGTCTCGAGAAAGAAAGTCTCGCCGAGAGGCCGGAATCCGAAGAAAGTGCTACCGCGATGAAGGGAACTCGTGAAAAAAGGACCCGCAACCATCGCATGACAACCACAAAGATACACGAAAGCTCCGCTAGAAGATGCCATGGAAAAGCCGAGAACCGACATCCGACGGCTGGCAAAAGAAAGAGAAGAAAAGTTCGGAGATGAGATCGACTCATCGGAATTCATGGACAACGAATATGCGAAATCAACATGGTTCGAGACACGAGCTTCATCATCTTCTCAAGGTGCTCCCTGCACTCGCAGAAGAGAGGAGCCGGAACCGATGAAGAGACAACTTCAGAAAAGGACGACACGATCGCTCAAATGGCGAAGAGGATGGAAGAGATGGCCATAGCTCTAGCCACTCTCCAAAGTCAAGTACAACCACATAGAGAGACACCCCGTAAGTCATTCACCTCGTAGACGGAGGGAAGGAAATTACATCCGTCAATGGGGATGACCAGCCGAAAAGGATACAACACAAAGTATGATCCCCGAAAAGGATATCAAGAACTTGGTAGAACAACAGGTGCGAGAAGCCCTAGCACAATCGAAGAACGGGACATCTATTCGGACGGGCAGACCTTACCCGAAGAATTCGACGCCGTCCAATACCCAAAGGGCTTCGTACCACCTCTCGTTTAAGACCTTCGACGGAACCGGAACCCCCGACAAGCATGTTGCACACTTTCGTGCCGCTGTTGCAATGCCGGCGGGAGCGATGCGCTACTCTTCCGACAGCTCGTTAGCAGTCCGTCGAGAATCGCCTTCGACCGGTATGCGAATTACCCAACGGATCCGTAAAGACATTCTCGTAGCTAGAGAGCCTCTTCATTAAGCGATTTGCCGGAGTCTCAGCACCACATCACTATAGGTGATTTAGTGGTAGAGAAACAAAGACCGAATGAAACTCTAGTGGATTACATACTTCGATGGAGAAATTTAAGTATGAAGTGTGAACCACAACTCGCAAGAACAACATGCAATCAGCATCTTGCTTAAAAGCATTCACGGCCCGATAAGCACTTCTCCTCAAGGGATTCACTATTAAGACTTTTGAGAAGTTGTTAAGCAAGGCCGGAAGCTTGCAAGAAGAGGCGAAGCAATTAAGTTTTGCCGACAAGACGGACAAGCGTAAGCCGGTGAAGACTTTCGAAAAGAAATCTGGGTCGTTGCAAGCAGTTGACAAAGGCAAACAACCGATGCAAATACCACTCGTAACGGCCGCAAAGAACCACAACAAAATTACCAAGCAACCCCGGTCCAGCTATCGGCCGTCTCCGCAGGATGAACAACCGTCTCGTCCGCAACGTACATCGAAGGAGCTTCCGAGCGCAGAATATCCGTTCAAGAATGAAGCAAGACTAAAGATGTTCCGTAGCTTAATGAAAACTCCGGATTTCCAACTGCCGCAGCCTAAAAGACCGGAGGAAGTCAACAAGAAAGGTGATCCCAACTTTTGCCCCTACCATCGGATGCTTGGGCACAAGATAGAAGACCGCATTACCTTCAAAAGTTGGCTCAACGACAACCTTCGGAAAGGAAATATAACAATCCCGAAGGAGTACATGAAGGAACCCCGTAAAGGAGGTTCCGTCAATGTTATCTCAACCGATCCCGTCATTCCGATAAATCCCTATGCAACCGACGATGGATGGACTACCGCCTCGGACGAGATCTTCGAAGAAGATTTTAGACAACATCCGAACCGCTTCGGTGCGAGCTTCAATTCGCAGTTCGAGACCCGTTAAGCCGGTACTATCACTTGCGATGGAGGAACCACCTCGACAGAGAAAATCGAAGAGAAGAGGAAAATTGACGAAGAAGAGGGGACCGAGATTCCTAAGGCTAGACTAGGGGCCGCTTATCCTAGGATAGTTGTTTCGATTCTGGGGAGAAATCCCTCGAACCTCTCGATTTTGTATGATTATCTCGCTCACTTCGGTGGGATCATATAATGATAAGGGTGATGGCGTTGGCTACGTTTGACCGTTTCTAACGATTACGTAACTAGCGACAATCCGGGCGTCGATTTCGATACCAACAACAATTCTCAAATCATACATGATCTCGACGATCACAATGACGAAGAAGGCATCCATCAAGGAGGCTACGAGAGTTCAACAAGCAACGGATCTATCTGTGAGTTTCGAGGAGCTCCAGCTACAATAGAGTTAGAGCCTTCGTATTTGGAAGATAATCCGTAAGAGCCGACCATTCCGATTCAGGAGGAGACACCGACAAACTCAATACTAGATTCAGAAGAAATTACAGAAGTCAACCTAAGAAGTGGAAAAGTTCTACCTCCGAGAATGGGTCCAAAAGACAAAGGAAAGCAGGTGGTTGTTCAAGAAGAACCAACCCCAGCAGAAGAAATACCCATTCGAGAAGAAGCCGGGACGCAGGAGAACAAAGTGGACTACAACGTGCTAGCCCATCTTAGGAAACTACCGGCCAAACTGAGCATCTACGATGCTCTCATCTTATCAAAGGAGATGAGAGAAGCTCGATCAAGGCCTTACTTCGATCCGGAAATTCGCTTAGCTCAAATGGGCGGAGATTCCTTAGATGAGGTTTGCTCGTTAAAGGAACAGCGAGGTGTCACCTTCACGTACAATGACCTACTACTGGGGATGCAGATCACAACCGACCGTTGTACATTTCGGCTACAATCGGGAAGTTTACGCTCTCCGCAGTATTGGTGGATCCAGGAGCATCAATCAATATAATGAGTCTTCGAACACTAGCATACTTGGAAATTGATGCTCGTGAGCTCGAGGCCGACAAAATGTTATTAAGAGGATTCAACCGTAAAGGAGAAAGAGCCCTCGGGTCAATAACGCTACCGATGAAGACCGGTGATTTAGCAAAGACAACCGCAAAATTTCATATAATCGATTCGAAACGTCGTTCAACGCTCTACTCGGGCCGACCATGGATACATGAAAACAGGATGGTACCATCATCTCTCGCATCGTTGCATCAAATATTACGATGGAGGGGAACGAGTGCATCAAAGGAGACTTACAACCATTCTCCGTACATGAAATTGGAATCCATGAAGATGCGACTTATTATGCACCGCCAAAGAAAACAATCTTCTCCAGCAGATACCGTAACAAATAAAGCAAAGAAAGTTCGAGACAATGAAGAACTCGAAGTTCTAGTCCAACAGCTCACTCACCACTCCCTTCCGGCGAGATGGTGAAGGTTTCTCCACAACTCGCATCCGAGGTCGAGGCCGGGGACGAGGCCGTGGTAGAGACACTAGGACAATTGGACGTAAGAAACCAACCATCAATGTTGATCGGGATGATAGTTCCGAAGAAGAAAAAGAAATCAAGCAAGAAGCAGCAACAATAAGTCGAAAGAAGCCGCAATACAAGATCTCCCTCGAAGATGAAAAGAACGAAGAATACAAATCAATGTACGAGAAGATTAACCACTACGTACATACTATGACCCTAACTCCGATCCATTCTAATAAGATCGAGGGTATGGAGGTCAAAGAGGTACGTAGTGACGGTGCAAAGCCGATCAAATTCTACCGTGGTGCTTCTTCCTCCAAAACCGAAAATAATGTACAATTCGAAGATGTCACTTCATCGAATTAATGGAATTACCTTTTGAGTGGTACTCTCCCCGTGTTCAAAATTTAATTCAACGTGGTTTCTTACCTCGACAATGGACAAAAGGCCAATCACAACATTTTGAAAAGTTATGGAATAACTCCGCCGTCCTCCCAATTCAAAGTATGGACTCGGATCTCGGCACAAGTAGGGTCGACTGACGATACTCGAATTTTGCTTGGTTGTCACTTGCAAGTCCAATGAAAACTGCATGGAAACTACGTACGAACTCGAAGATTTACAAATTGGAGACGCTCCACCGAATTCGAAGAAGAAATCAAATCCACAATAGATGAGTTAACGGAAGTTAACTTAGGTACTAGCGAAGAGCCTAGACCTACCTTTGTTAGCTCCTTACTCAACAAAGAAGACTCCGAAGAAATAATCAAGTTATTAATGGAATTTAAAGACTGTTTTGCTTGGAGCTACGATGAAATGCCAGGATTAGCCCCGAAGGTTGCAGTCCATAAGCTAGGAGTGGATCCTACTGCTCCAAGCTAGACAAGGTCCCGTAAGAATGCGTCCGGAAATCGAACAACAAGTCATACCGAAGTTAAAAAGCTAATAGACGCTAAATTTGTCCGCGAAGAACAATACCCGACTCGGTTAGCCAACGTAGTGCCGCCGAAAGAAGAATGGTCGATCGAATTTGTGTGGACTTCGCAGATTTAAACAAGGCATGTCCAAAAGATGAATTCCCTCTACCGATTCCAGAACCGATGATCGATATTGCTTCGACACATGAAATATTCTCATTCATGGATGGATCTTCGTGATACAACCGGATAAAAATGGCTCCAGAAGATGAAAAGCTTACAGCATTCGTAACGCCGATCGGAGTATTTTGCTACACAAAGTGATGCCATTCGGATCGAAGAACGCAGGAGCAACTTACCAAAGAGCAATGACAAGAATTTTTGATGATCTCATCCACAATCAAGTCGAGTGCTACGTGGACGATGTCGTCATCAAAAGCAAAGTAAAGGAAAACCACCGTATGATTCGAGAATTGTTTTCGAACGATTAAGACAATTTAACCTTAAGATGAATCCCTTAAAATGCGCCTTCGGCGTCACCTCCGGAAATTCTTAGGATTCGTTGTCCGACATCGTGGAATTGAAATCGATCCGGAGAAGATTAAAGCTATCTTAGAAATGCCGCCTCCCAAAACCTTAAAACAATTACGATCTTTTCAAGGGAAGTCGGCATATCTTCGACGCTTTATCTCAAACTCCGTCAGTAGGTGTCAGCCTTTCTCGCACTAGTTAAAAAGGACGCCAAATTTATTTGGGAAGAGAAATGCCGAAGGCCTTCGAAGACATTAAACAATATTTAATGACACCTCCCGTCTTAGCAGCTCCGGCCTCGTGTAGACCGTCGATACTTTACACCGCGGCTTTAGACGACTCTCTCTGAGCCCCGTTAGCCTGTGTCAATGATGAGGGTAAAGAAAATGCTCTTTACTACTTAAGCCGTCGTTTACTCCCGACGGAAGTAAGGTATCCCGCAATTGAAAAGCATTGTTTGGCCCCGATCTTCGCCGCTCAAAAGCTCGTGCACTACATGCTTTCTCATAAGGTCAACTTGATTTCGAAGTTTAATCCATTGCAATACTTGATGACTCGTCCAACACTTTCCTGCAGACTTGCTGGATGGTCAATGATATTATTGCAATTCGATATAACTTTCGTGCCTCTCGCGTGCCGTAAAGGGACAAGTCTTAGCAGACTTCCTCGCAAAGACACCCTTTGCCGCCGAATCTCCTCTCAATGACGATCCGCCGATGAACAAATAATGAGCCTAGAGGACCCCGATGATCGACGTTGGGAATTGTATTTCGACGGAGCATCTTCAAGACACAAAGACGAAGAATCGCAAGTGATAGTGCCCTGAAGGCAGTGAATCGGGCTAATCTTTATAACACCGGAGCGGGGGATGTTAAGATACTCCTACCACTCGATAGAACCGTGTACAAACAACGAAGCGTAATACGAGGCCCTCATAACGGACTCGGAATTAACCATTCAAATGGGGATAACGTACATCAACATCTACGGGGATTCACAGTTAATCATTCAACAGATCGCCGGACAATACAGAATTTTTAAACCAAGACTCGAACAATACTTCCAAGATGCCATACAAATTGTTGAACAGCATTCCAAATGTGACAATCTACAAAATTCCTAGAAAAGAGAATGCTTTAAGCAGATGCTTTAGCCCGTCTCGCAAAAGAATTTGCCTCGTTTGCAAGATGAATCGATGGAAGTGTCAGCTCACGGACGTCAGTCCTATCACAACTCGACATAGACACAATACACAAATCGAAAAAGAAAAAGAATCAGCTAGCAGAAGTGACGTAAAACACAGAAGATCGGCGACAACTATCGATGACTACTCCGCAAACATGAAAGCTACCGGACGATAGGTCGCCGGCCCATCGTATCAAGAAAAGAACTCCGTCTTACGCATTAATAAACAACACATTATACGTAAGGTCTTTTGATCAAATGTGGCTAAGGTGCCTAAGCGGGTCCGAGGCCCGTGAAATTGTTAAAGAGGTGCATTCGAGACTCCGTGGCGCTCACCGCCGGGTCCAAAGATGAAGATGAAAATTAAAAGACTAGGGTACTACCGGCCCTCGATGATGACCGACCGCATGAAAATCGCCAAGAGCCGTCACCAATGCCAAGTGCACGGAGTGGTTCTACATCAACCTCCAAATGTGCTACACCCGACAATTGCGTCGTGGCCATTCGAATGTTGGGGCACGTATATAGTGGGTCCGATAGAACCACCATCTTCAAAAGGACATCGTTTCATTCTTGCAGCTACAGATTACTTTTCCAAGTGGGCGTAGCGGCCCACTTTAGAGAAGTGAAAGCACACCACGTGCTGCAGCTTTTCAAGAACCAAGTTGTCTACCGTTTCGGAGTGCCGCGCAGATCATCTCGTATAATCGGTCAGCATTTAGAAGCACACAAATCAACAATTTTGTCGTGAGACACGGAATCGACCGGCGATACTCAACAATTTACTACCCAAGAGCAAACGGCCTCGCCGAGGCTTTTAATAAAACTCTCGTTCAAATCTTAAAGAAAACCCCGGACGATAATAAGAGAAATTGGCACGAGAAATTGTTAGAAGCCTTATGGGCCTACCGGACGACCTTCGTAACTCCTACTCAAGCTACACCTTACGCTCCGGTGTATGGGTCCGAGGCAAGTGTTACCTTTAGAGGTTCAGCCTTCCTTCACTCGAATTGCGACTGTAAACAAGATCACGACGAAGAAAACGCCGTACTACGACTCGAAGAATTAGAAAGCTTGGAAGGGAAAAGACTTGCAGCGCAACAGAATTTAGAACTATATCAAGCTAAAATGGTTCAAGCCCATGACAAACTGGTCCGCCCAAGAACCTTCAAAGTTGGTGATTTAGTTCTTGTTCTCAAGAGACCTATTCTTGCACACCGCAAGATAGGAGGAAAATTTGAACCCACTGGGAAGGACCGTTCGTGGTCGAAGCAAGATACTCGTGGAGGTTCCTACCACCTAGTGAATCGCTGTGGAGAACGACATATGCTTCCAATCAACGGACGATACTTGAAAAATATTACGCTACCCGATGTTTCGAAGGAATGAATTCTTCATCCCTAAGAAACACGGGTGAAGTAATTACTCGTGATTGGGTCCGAACCCAAAAAATAATAAAATGTGCTAAGATAAATAAAATCATGATAATTAAGTTTTCCTTGTTTTCTTTTTCAAATCAAGATCTCTTTCCGATCTTATCCTACTTCATTCCCGTTAAATTTCAAAATATAAGAATAATAAAAAAATGTATCTTTAATAAACATTTTCTTAATGTTCTTGTTCTTAGTACATGCCCCTCGATCCTTTTCCTTGTCTTTTCGCAGGAAATGTCGAACGGGCGGTTGGTCTTGAACTTTAAGAATGGCGTAAGCCTTGCACTCGATGAAAAGAGGGTGAAAGATGGAGCGATAATCGAGATTGACTCGCATTTCGCACCGACAGGCCTACAAGACGAGGAAAGTGACTCGGGTCCCGGCAACCGAGAAGAACTCGCCCTGACAGTACAAAGGATGAAAGTGGGTGGCCCAAGCCACCAATCCAACAACAAGAAAAGAAAAGCAAACACCGAAGAAGACAAGAAAATGAAGTCCGTAGTCACTACAGACGGAGGGCAGTGCTTGTCGCCGCCGCGCCCGCAGAGATTCAAGAAGTTCGGAGGGCTACTCTCACGCCCACGCAACGAAGAAATAAGAATCGCCGCATCCGTAAAATGTTAACAAAACTAGCCGCGGACCAGCGCGACGAGACAACCAGCTAATGCCAGCACTCACATTTCAAGGACACCGGTTCACTGTGCACTCGAAAAAAGGAGGCCACCTCCTAGAATAACAGAAAGAACTGTGGAAATCTCCGTAAGATCGAAGAAAGAAGGCTACCACGCCACCGGATAGAACCACCGCAGCATGCATGACCTTGTTGCGTAAGCAACCCCGGGGATGTCCCGACAGCATCATCCCCGAGGAGCCGAGGTATGCAGGGGAACGTGAAGGGATTGAACCATATATCCCACAATATGTCACAAGGCCTCGCCATCTCAGCATCATTCCGGAATACGAGCCGGAGAGGATGCGAATGTTGAAAAGAAAACTTTCGAATACTTCGAGAGAATTAAAGGAAAAAGAATCAACATACTAGAAGGCCTCGAGCTACACACCGACATATTCTCGCAGTATGAACAACAAGAAATCGTGGACTCGTATCCGGATCCGAAAAGAATGGGCCGAGCAGCCGCCCGAGGGAAAATACATACTCGTAACCCCGGAGATGGATGCCATGGAAAGGAAGAATCACAATACAATGCGGATGCTGCTACAACTTTGCCGAAGACAGAAGGGAAACCCACCGTGGATACTTCGTCATGGGCAAGTAGATCCGATGCCATTAGTTATCAAGAGAATGGTGAAAAGATTGATAACATGGAGGGTACCGCGCAGTATTGCATACCCAATAGCCGCATTATCAACATCTACAAACAGGGTGACCGCATACCCCCACATATTGATCACCACGACTTCGTCGACCTTTCGCACGGTCTCTTTCTTAAATGAGTGCAACATCATGTTCGGATCCGACCTCCGGATAGCAGCCCGGTGAGTTCCGAGGGCCGCAAAGATACCTTTACCGGTGGGTTCCGTCATGATACCGCAAGGTAACGGAGCGTATATCGCAAAGCATTGCATACCAGGGGTGCCGTGGAGCGAATCTCAGCTACTTTCGGAGGATGGACGACAAGAAAATACCTTACCATTTCCAACCGCATCCAGTAGCTAGAGAACCTCCGCCTTACGAGCCGTGAGTTACATGGGAAATATCACACCTCCAATGTACATCCAACTCAGCATCCTTGCCAAGGATGGCTTGGAAGGTGATGTTATTGACCATGTACCTCACTATTCGTACATGGATTTTTGACAGATGATTCTTTTGATGGATCAACAAAGATCATACACAAATCGTTTGAGTCTACATGGATTGTATGAAATATATTCCGGATCGAGTCGTACGACGTATTTTCAACATGATTGGAATGAAAGTGACCATGTCACGTTTTTGGCCTTCACCTCTTTTGTGCAAATTGATTGGGAAACGCCATTAAATTTAAATGAACTTCGAACAAAGAACATAAAAGAAAAAAAAAGAGAATAAAAAAAATTTTTTTTAAAAAAAAAAAAAAAAAAATCTGAAAAATGACAAACACCAAGTTCACATGAACATTAAATAAACAACAAAATAAAATTTGAACCATTAAAAGATAAACGAAATCAACACAAATCTCAAATTCAATCTTTCCAAATTCCGAATCAAATTTCAATCTTTTCAAACTTCAAAATCAAATTCTATCCTTCCAAACTTCCAAATCAAATCTCAATCAAATTCCAAATCCACTCGATCAAATTTCAAATTCGATCTTCCCAAATCTCAAATCAAATTCTCAATCAAAATCCAAATCCGATCTCGATCAAGTTTCAAACTTGATCTTTCAAATTTCAAATCAAATCTTAAATCAAGTTTCAGTCGAGTTCAAACTCATCCTTCCAAATTTCCAAATTTCCAAATTCAATCTTTCCAGATTTCAAATCTCAATCAAATTCAAATTCAATTTCTTCCAGATCTCGAATCAAATATCAATCAAATCAAAATTCAAAACTTTCGGGTCGAGGATTTTACATCCAAGACCGCACCGCTTTAGGATTCTCTTCCTATCGCACCGAAATACATCAAAATTCAAAACTTTTGGGTCGAGGATTTTACATCCAAGACCGCACCGCTTTAGGATTCTCTTCCTATCGCACCGAAATACATCAAAATTCAAAACTTTTGGGTCGAGGATTTTACATCCAAGACCGCACCGCTTTAGGATTCTCTTCCTATCGCACCGAAATACATCAAAATTCAAAACTTTTGGGTCGAGGATTTTACATCCAAGACCGCACCGCTTTAGGATTCTCTTCCTATCGCACCGAAATACATCAAAATTCAAATCTTTTGGGTCGAGGATTTTACATCCAAGACCGCACCGCTTTAGGATTCTCTTCCTATCGCACCGAAATACATCAAAATTCAAAACTTTTGGGTCGAGGATTTTACATCCAAGACCGCACCGCTTTAGGATTCTCTTCCTATCGCACCGAAATACATCAAAATTCAAAACTTTTGGGTCGAGGATTTTACATCCAAGACCGCACCGCTTTAGGATTCTCTTCCTATTGCACCGAAATACATCAAAATTCAAAACCTTTTGGGTCGAGGATTTTACATCCAAGACCGCACTCGCTTTAGGATTCTCTTCCTATCGCACCGAAATACATCAAAATTCAAAACTTTCGAGTCGAGGATTTTACATCCAAGACCGCACCGCTTTAGGATTCTCTTCCTATCGCACCGAAATACATCAAAATTCAAACCTTTTGGGTCGAGGATTTTACATCCAAGACCGCATCGCTTTAGGATTCTCTTCCTATCGCACCGAAATACATCAAAATTTAACCTTTCGGGTCGAGGATTTTACATCCGAGACCGCATCGCTTTAGGATCTTTTTCCTATCGCAATGAAATACATCACATCAAAATCAAACTCTCGAGGTTAAGGATTTTACATCCAACACCGCTTTGCTCGAGATCTCTTCTCATTGCAACGATTCAATCTAATCAATTCAATTTTTTTTCGAGGTCGAAGATGTTACATCTAAAACTTCGAATCCTAATTTTCATTTCAAATCAAATCCCTCAAATTAATTTCGACAAACTTCAATCTAAATTGAAACTCCAAACTAAAATTTAAACTCACACATCAAAACATAAATTGAAGCAAAATAAAATCTAAATCGAAATTCCCCGCATCATGTGATTTGGGATTCACCTCCTTTTCCTTTCCCCGCCGAGAGTTCAAGAATCTCCAGCTTCCGCAGATATACTCGACACTCCCCAGCAGAAACTCTTCTACTTCGTCCTAAGTTCGTCACTGGACATCCGTGTTGGTTTTGTTGATCGCTTCGGTCAACACCAATACGCGCGGTGTGCTCCGTCACCACCACACCTATCGGGGGTCCATTTGTCGACCTCATTTTCGATGAGGTCTTCCTTTTCTTCTTTTTAGTGCTTAGATCTAGCCTTAGGCTTTTCCTTCGACTATCTTGCAGGACTAGAATCGGGACCCGCCTTTTAGAAATTCAAACCACTTCTAAACTCCCCGCAAACTCCACAAACTCGACTATAGGCCCCTAATCACCTAGAGGGTTGAAATCAAATATGGAAGTTTAAAGGATGAGTTCCTATAGGACTCTTCGGCCTCAGGATCGCCCCGGCGGCCCGGTCTCGGTGAAGGGGCCGACATACACTACACTTACACACTACATTTCCACACACTTCCTAAAACCACACCCATACCCAACTTGACCTCCCCGACTCATGTAGGTGATTCACATGGATGGTCCTTAACCCCTAAGCCCTCGCTAAGAGGGTTAGGAACAACATAAATGAATGCCTCAAATGAGTCCTTTCATGGCTCATATAGGCTTGAAATGGCTTCATGGCTCAACCAAAATGATTTCACCCCACCCAAATTCACCCAATCTTCAATTTCCCAAATTTTCAATTTTTGACCCCCGGACCCTACACCTACTAAACCTACCCAAAACCCTCGAAATTACCCAAATTTTCGCAAAATTTCCAAATTACCTAAAATTTTCCAAAATCAATCCCAAACACCTCCACATCACTCAAATTGACTATCCATACCCAAAAATACCAAAGATTCCAAGAATACCCCCCAATACCCTCCAAATAACCCAAAATACCCTTCTTGCCTAAAAATCCAAAAATTCAGAAAATTCCCAAAAAATTCCAGAAAATCCCAAATATTCCCAATTTCATTTTGTCCAACTACACCATGGGCCAATTTTGTCAATTTACCCTACTTTTGTCAAAACCCCCAAATCGACCCATTTTAACCCAAAGTGAACCCAATGTCAAACCAAACCTACCCAATTGACCCCAATTTTGGTCCAATTCAATTCTAAACTTCAATTCAACATCCCCAATACCAATCTAGACCAAATCTAAGTCCAATTTGATTGACATTTGGATCCAATTTCACTTTGGGCCTTAAAGCCCAAATTTGGACCCATGACCCAAACTTAGCCCAAACTAACCCAATTCAACTCCAATTAACCCCAAATCTTTTCTAAACCTTCCTTAACATCCTCATAAACAAAACACTAACATGATTTGCCCAAGATTTTGACCCAAACCCCACTCAAATTCAACCCAAAATCAAAAAGCCCAATTTCGACCTAAACCCAAATCTAACCCAAATAGGCCCAAACCTCAAAATTAAAACCCAACCAAAGCCAAAACCTCTTTGAAACATTCCCATAAACATTTCTTAATATTTATTTTACATCAATTTCAACCCTAGCCCAACATTGGCCCAAGTTAGCCCAATTCGACCTACATCGGCCCATTTACCAAATAAACCCAAATTCAACCCAATTCAAACCCAAACCACCTTAAATCTATTTCAAGTTATTCATGAAACATCCCTAAACCAAAACCAACAACTATTTGGCCCAAACCTCTACAAAAATTCCCATCCATGAACACATCCTTAAACTTAAAAGCCCACTTCCCTTAAACCTTCTTAAAAGCCCATTTCCTTCAAAATTCAAAAGCCCAAATCTACCCTAAAGCCCACATGACATCTCCATTTGTCATCCATTTAATTAAATCCATTACCTAAGTCCTAAAGTCACCATCAAATTATTCCAAATCAAGTTTCATACAAATTTCCATCAAAACATTCAAAATTCTTAAAACCCTTTTCATGAAACAAATTAACCTTTTCCCAAGCCAAATGAAGCCATGAACAAGCCATTCTCAAGCCACATGAAGCCATGAGGGCTTTGACTTGTCATTAGTCCATTTATGGCAAGAAGAGGGGGTTCTTTCTTAAACCTCCTTTAACCCTTTTTTACCTTAATCATGTCACACACTAAACCATGTTTAGCCACCTCATCATGGATGGAGACTTCACCATTCCTTCTAGGCCGACCTAAATGATTCCCTCAGCTCAAAATCAGAGCTTGGAAGGGTGCACCAAGCCCAAAATGGTGGGTTGACCCAAACCAAGCCAAAGTGAGCCTTCTCCCATTCCATTTAAATCAAACTCCTTTACACATGTCAAACCTCAATTGCCTACACTAAACCCCAGCCCCCGACCCACCCGACCAAGATGGTGACCATTGCTCGGCCGGCCGGCCACCGTGCCGCCGGAAAACACCATGGCCGAGAGCTCACATGTGAGCCAACATTGAAATTCTCACTCGCCGAGTCGCCCCATGCCTAGTGGTCACCATGGCCGATCTTCTCCTCACCGCAGCAAGCTCGATCCCAAGCCCTAACTCCCTCCGAGAGGCCTTCCACCCTCTCCTATTTAAACTCCACCCCTCTCGGCTACGAGGGGAGCCAAGCACAAACCTCGCCGAAACTCGCCAAAATTGTTCCAAACCCTTCACCATCCTTAGAGCGCTTGATCCCCAAGTGTCAATTTGCCCTAATCTCCACCAACAGAGCCCAATTTCTCAACCGAAATTCCACCCAAAACCAGGACACTTTGCCACAGATGAGCCAATCCTCAAATCGACCGGTCCTACACCTTCACCGGACCAAGAGGAGAAGTTTCCCACCGAAAGCCCCATCTCCAGTGCCACCTAGCTTGCTCCAACCTCCAAGCTTTGTGATCGGCCGTGGTCACTTTCATAGCTAGGCAATTCACTGCACCGTGAGACTTCATCCGGAGCTTGCCGGACCCAATCGAAGGTGCAACAACTCTCGATCGAAGCCACACTTCTCCGAGCTAAGGTATGAGTTAACTATCCATCCCGAGCTTCCGGAGATTCTCCATTTCAAATGCCTTAGTTTCAATGCATGTTAGCCGTATAGATGTGTTCGTCTCTTCAAGACGAATCCATAGAGTATAAGAACATGAAAATCCATCGAGAATCGAGTGAGATCTTGGGGATTTAGTGTGGACGCGCTCTCGAGCGAGAACACTTGGGACGATGAACGGATGCCGTCCATTCGATACACGCGCGCACGGACGGCCAGGATTGCGTCGGACCAGAGACGGTACGAGAACCGCGGGGCCCGGCCGCCGACTCGGTGGCGGCGTCGAATGGGAGCGCGACGCGCGTGCGTTCGGAGCCGCCGAGGTCGACGCGGCGCCGCGTGGATAAATAGATAATTAGGGTATTTTCTTATTTATTTAATTCCCTAAACTTCAAAAATTCATATCTCCGTGTAGGAAAATCATAAAAATAAAATAAAAATACCTTCTCGCTCGAAGGAACGTAGGAGAATAATGTGGAAAAGAAATCACTTAATTTCATCAAGTATTTTATTTTTTATAATTTATTTACTCTCTCGCATTGTTTTAATTCTCCATGCATGCATACAATTCACCATGGCATGAGACCATAGGACTTTGAAGCCTCCGAACTCGGGAACATTCCCTCGAATTTTCCAAGGTCGTAGGCCATCTCTCGTGAAAAGTTATTTATTTTTCAAATGCATGTTGCCGTTTTCGAGTATTTTAATTCCAAAAAATAGCATGTTGTGAAATAAATTCTAGGAAAATTTGGTGATGTTCCTTATGACCAGAGAACCCTAGGAAAAATAGGTTTTGGCTTAGTTCATTCAAAACAACCCTAATCGGCTTAAACACCCAAAATAGGTCTTTAATTAATTAGAGTTAACCAGGTATCAAATTGACTTGAAATCAATTCTCCACTGACCTTTAGGATCAGAGGAATCCACCATAAAAATTTGAGGTCAATTGAACTTGGTTAGCCCCACTAATTGGGTTGATTAAGCCACTTAGCCATTTTAAACTTTAAAAATTCATAACTTTTAAAATACTTTTTAAAAATTCACCAAATTGGTTTTGGAGCCTCTCTGATATCAGGGAAACCTAAGAAAATTAAAATGTTAATTTTCTAAAAAAGTTGATTTTTAATAATATTTTAATATTTTTAATAATTAAAAAATAATAAAAATCACAAAAATAATAAAATTCACCAAAATGTCACATTTTGAATTTTAATCACTTAGGAACAAATCCCACATTTTTCCTAAGTCTATTTAGTGAGATATTAAATTTTAAAGCCCTAGGGTAATTTTAAAATTAAAAAAATGTATTTTCTAGCATTTTCACTAAAATAATTATTATAAATCATAGAAAAATCAGAAAATTGCAAAATTTGATTCTCTGGTTTCCTTGATATCAGAGAGATTTTTGAAAAATATAAAATCCATTTTTCAACATTTATCTTATTTTTAAATTAATTAACACTCCAAAACTCAAAATAATTATAATAAAAATAATATAATTCAAAAAATCACCAAAATTGGTCCAAGTGCTTCTCTGGTCATTAGGAATGTCCCCTAATTTTCTTAAGGACAGAAACTTTCCCTTGGTCATGTTATTAAATTTTCCTTGAAAATCTCTATTTTCCACCAAAAATAATTATATAAATAAATTAAATACAGAAAAATCACATTTTCTCCTCTCATGTCTTTATTGACATATGAGTGAAGTCACATAAAAATTTCAAGTTCATTTAATTTCAATTTAGTGAGTTATGAAATTATTAAACTTAAGGGGTAAAATGGTAATTAAACTTTCAACCCTTAATTAAAACTTTAGGTTTAATAAAAAATCAACAAGTAAAATATTTGATCCTAATCTGATTTGGATGATTGAAATTTAAATAATTAAAGGGTAGAAACTCATTAAACAATTTTTAAAATGATTAAACTTTAATTAAATAATAGATTAAATTTGGAAGAATAATAAAATTGGAATCATTAAAATAAGGGATATTTATTAGGAAGAGATTTATTCTTTAATTTAAAAATCCCTAAATTAATCATCCCATTAATATTCAACTCTTAATTAAAATGATAATTCAAATTCAAAATATTAAAAGACTTAATCATTAAACTAAAATTAAACTCTTTCAAAAATTTCAATTAAAATTAAAAATAAAGTAAATTAAAGATAAATTAAATTAAGATTAAATTAAATTTAATAATTAAATTAAATTAAATTAAACAATTAAATTAAATTAATTAAAATTAAATTAAATTAAATTAAACAATTAAATTAAATTAATTAAAATTAAATTAAATTAAATTAAACAATTAAATTAAATTAATTAAAATTAAATTAAATTAAATTAAACAATTAAATTAAATTAAATTAAATAATTAAATTAAATTAAATTAAATAATTAAATTAAATTAAACTAAAAAATTAAATTAAATTAAATAATTAAATTAAATTAAATTAAATTAAATTAAATTAAATAATTAAATTAAATTAAATTAAATCAAATTAATTAAACATCAAATCAAATTAAATGAAATTAAACTAAATATAAAGCAACTTGAACACTATTCCAAATTTAAACCCTTTAACTTAAATCAAATCATTTGAATACTAATTTACCCTCGAAAGCTTTGATTATTATAACTCCTAAATGAAACATTAAATGGAGTGTTACTTCACTCATAGGATATTCAAATGTCCTAGTTCACCGAGCAAGTTAACAAGACTTGAAAACCTCGGACGATCGATTCATTTATATAATTAAATTCATTTGGACTTAAAATAATCCTAGAAATATTGAAAAGATGTTTAAGATCCTTCTTAAGCACTTCCTCAATATGATAGGATATTTATAAGAACAATTGAATTTGATTATTCTTCGATGAAGAAAATCGTCCTTAAACCAAAACCCAAAGAACCTAGACGTCATAGGAGATGACTAGCTATAGGATTAGGAATTTGGTAGAAAACCATAACCTTTCCCTTAGCTTTACCTAGGAACTTGCTTAAATATTCTAATTGTGTTTTAAGTGCAGCTTGGGATGACGGGAAGACCCTCCGAGTACGCTTTTATTTTATTGCAATTTACTTTCTTGCAATTTACTTTCTTGCAATTTACTTTATTGCAAATGCATTTTACTTTTCTTGCATGATAAAACAACGATTGCATGAAAACCCACACCTTTAGGATAGCCCCTAAAACCGAAACCAAAATTAAGTTAAAAGTCATTGCAAGATAAAATTCACCGCCACAACATTTCAAAATATAAAACAACTCAAAATTTAATCACAAACAGAACACAAAACTACAATTACAACTAAATTAAAACGTCCCGTTGGATGATCGGGAATACCTCGGATGATGTAACCTACGTGTTGCTAACGGGATTTCCCACGGTCTAAATGAAAGTGTGGAACTCATTCAGTTGAGTTTAGCAAATTCATCTGGACTAAGTGAATCCGATAAAAATAACGATGCCGGAAGGATGGAACCGTGGGATCTTAACCGGTGTTGTTATAATCAACTTTAAGATTTGTTTTAATTAAAACATAAAAAACACTTGGAAATTAAGACCTTCTCTAAACCAAAATACTTTTCTCAACTCCTGATTTATGGTTTCTAAAACTAAACCTCTGCAACAACAAGGAGCTCGGAGCATGGTGGGCAGCACGACCATCGTCATCAGCAAAACCTGAGTCTACTTCAGCAAAATTTTCCTAGAATTAAAACAACCAAGCCATAGGACTTCGAGGTAGCTTGCCTAGTGCAACATAAATCCTCAACTCTTCGTTAGGCATTTGCATTGCAAATTAAGCCCTAACCGGTCTTAGGATTCCGAGGTAGTCGTCCGATACGACAATAAACCCTCACATCTTCTAGTGCTATTTGTTTGATTTTATCATACAAATATAAGCCCTAATTAATTGAAATTGGCAAGATTGAAATATCAAATAAACATTAGGACTTTCCTAAATTCAAGCCAAACGATAGGATAGTCGGGAAATTATCGAAGTTCACTTCGAATCGGTGATTTCTCCTACCTTTCTTCCTTTGGATTCACAAAACAAAATGTTCTAAAAATTTGATCCATTCCCTATCGAAACTCCAAAGTTCAATCTTTGAAAACCTTAAACTTTGAAATTCTTGAGAGCAGAATCATTGATTATTATCGAGAGTTTTCTTAGGTGATTCCCGTCACTTAAGATGTAATTAACTATAGGGGCTTGCCCTTATAGGGAATTTTAAAGAACCTGAGTAATATAAACCCTGTTTAATGTTTTCATATTAAGCAGGGGAAACTTGTCGGCTATAAAATTGGTTCGCAGACCAAACGGATGTCACTAATCTTCTAGTTTATTTAATCCAGCCCCACCATCAAGCAGTGTGTCTATCCTTAGGGATAGATACACGGTTTGTGGTGCGGTGCTCGTTTATATAAACTATTTGGGATGTGAGATCGGTTTAATCTCATATCTTAAAACCTTCAAACTTAAAATTATTTTCAAAATCAAATACTACTTTTCAAATTATTTATTTTAATTAAATTAAAAATTCGCCGACAGATTTCTGTTAGGCGACCCCTCTTCAAAATAAAACACGACCTAAAAATAAGCCGCACAGGGCGATGCGACTTTATAAATGCTTTAAAATACAAGAATTTGATACCACTTTTTAGAATATTTAATTTCCAGCAAATGGCTTCAAAAACATGACGCGCGAGGTTAACTTTTATAATTTTATATTTAGATTTTATTATTTTAAAAGTCACACTTTTAAACGCAAGTATATGTATCGTTCAAGTAATACAGTGCTCTAGTGGAGTCCTGCTTATCGATCCCACAAGGACAGAGAATTTTATAAAAAGTAAGAAATATAAGTAATATATTGAAATTTTCAAATGGAATTTATATATATATATATATATATATATATATATATTCAAATTTAATTAACTAAAAAATTTTACCAAAAGAAAGTAAGAAATAAGCAGTAAAGTAAAGTAAGCAGTTATTAAAATTCAATGCAAGTATAAAAACGACTTTCTCCTTTTTCAACTAATCCAAGAATTATAGAGTAATTATCTTTTGTAATGAATTAAGATTATGGTATTGTGCCAAATAAAAGCATTCATATTCTTTACCCTTTGGTCCAGGTGCAAAGAACACTGACTAATCTATAGATAGGCTCAAGATATTTTATTAGTAGAATGGGTTAATCTTGGCTCACACTACTAGATGTCGAAGGGTAGCTATGGTAGGCCCTACCAGTGACCTGTTACCTTTCTATAAACCAAATTATTAGAATTTAGTCTGTCATTCTAAAAACTAATTAATTTTACACCCAATAAATATTATCTTCCTATTGATTTGCACTTCACCTTAAACAATCCGCGTATAGCCTGTGATTACCTAAGGATTCATGTGATATCTACTAGTTAAGAATTTATCTCCAGATATGTCTCAAACTTCTTCAACAGGTTTTAACAAATTAAATGGCCAATTTAAAAGTAAACTAAGATCAGGTATTAATATTATCACAATGTTTTAAAATATTTTATATTTAATTCTCCTACAAAATTTAATAAATTTATAATATTTTCACAATTAAAAGGAGAAAGATAATTAACTACTCAGAACACATTGAAATTACAAAACAAAACATATTTATAAAACTTTGAACCAAAGTACAAATATTTATTTGAAGTGTTCATTTAAGTGATCTGCTGACTTTTACTTACTCCAAAGCAATGATGAAAGACTCCAACAGTAATAACACATAAAAAACACTCAAAATAAACTCACTAGTTACAAAATAAAGTGGCACCCAAAGTATGGAAGAGACTAACTAAAACTAAAGATGAGAGAGAAGATACTAAAATGGGTATGTGTACTAAGAGGGGGGGTTTTGTGCGATTTTCTCTATAGAATGGGCTCCGATTTATAGAGGTCTGAATTTGACCAGGGCTTGCTTAAGGCACCTCTTCAAAATTCATCAAAATTTAATGTATCTTCTTGAAGGTAACCATCGGGCTTAGGCGCCGAGATCTGGTGCCTAGGCGCCGGACTCCGTGACCAGGTATTTTACACCTCTTTACTTTGGGTCGCACCTCTTCATGATCCAAACTGTTTCCTTGTGTCTAAATACATTGTATCACATGTCCTATATATTAGGAGTAACTTTCAGTCTTCTAGAAGCTCCAAAAACCGCTTTAACACCATCAAAATAACTACCAAAAGTTATCAAAAAAACTTGACAGCGTCTGTATCAAACTGGCGCTTAGGCGCCGGATTCTGGCGCCTATGCGCCAAGCCAATAATTCCAAAATTTTGCTCCATAAGCTCCATTTTTGCTCCTTTTTGCTCCTTTTTCCTTCTTTTTCTTTCTTGGACTCTTTTTAAATCATTTGCATCCAGAAAACATGAAAATACCTTTCATTAAAGCATAATATCCTTACGAATTGAATCATAAATAAGGCATAAAAATGCGTATTTTTTAGATGGATCACCGCCACAATTAAAAATCAAATTTTCTTCATTTTTGGCAACAATTTCAAGGGGTGTTTGCAGTAACTTTTGTTGGTAACTTGCTTAACTTCCCATGGGCAGAAAATTTGAATGAAGGGATGCATCTTCTGGTGGGTACGTTAAATCGACATGATTTGAAGAGACACCAAGGCACCCTTTGGAAAATTATATCATGAAGACTTGGTGTTAGTCTTTTAAGTGTGTGAGTCTCGTTTTCAAGAGTCTTTTCAAATTTTCAAAGTTTCTTTCTAGTTTCCTAATTTTACTTTCAGTCATTGATTGTTTATAGTTTAGTTAGTTTAGTTTTAGAGGAGAAAGGATTGGTGTGAAACTTTCATTCCCCCAATTTTTCTTTCATCCATTTATCTAGTTTTTATTGAAGTCTAAAGTCATAGTTGGAGTCAACAGAGTTGGGCGCGAATCTCTTTAGTATTGTCCCGTGGTATGTCAAGTTTGAAAGGAACTTCTGGAGTCTTGTGGAGAGGATTTTAATATAAGTGTTTACTTCTATTTTTATATTTAGTTTTTCTTATTGTGTTTTCTTTATGATTTCTATTTTCAAATCAATGTGTGTTTGTGTTTTCTCTATGAATTATGAGTAGTTTTCTTTATTTTTTCTTTCTTAAATGAAGAAGTAATTAAATTATGTAGGATCGTTGTGGAATGTATAAGTGTTTAAAGTGTGAATAAGTTGTAAAGATTTAATTCCATGAACTTAATTTAATTTTTAATTTGGCCAGTTAAAATGTTAAAGTTTGTTGTGAGATTATGTAAGATCCAATGTGGTATTGTCTCAAACAACAATTGGTAAAAATCACCTGCAATTATATGGATGAGAATTGTAGTCCAAATAATTGTATGCAATATATTAGGAGATATTATTTTAATGGGGAGTAAAATTAGAGGTCTTTAGAGTGGCAGGTTAAAGCCCCCTAAATTGGTTTGATATTTTAAATTTTTTTATGAGAACTTAGCCCCCAGGTGGAGGGAATCGAGGGAACTCTAGAGTGAGAGCTGGTATCTTCCCTGCCTAACCATGTTCCAAACTTTAAAATTTCAAATTAACCAATGTTCGTTATAGAACAAAGTAAGGGTAAAGAATAAATATCCTCCTATTTATTACAACACATTTAAATACTTTCACAACAAAACTTTCATAATTATTACTACTTTATATGAGAAAGAAAAAGATATTTTATTTCCTAGTATTTTATACCGCATTTTAAAGTTCTCATAATTTTCATTTCCTGCTTAACTTTATATCAAAAATACTAAAAATAATTTTTAAAATTTACAAATTAAAACATACTTTCAAAAGTCATTAAAAAAAATAAATATATAATTTTCTTAATTCTTTAAATTTTTTTTACATTTCTCTGTGGGTTCAATATCTCTGAGCTTAATCAGAAAGTTCTATATTACTTGATAAACGATATGTATACTTGCATAGTATCCCATATTATAAAATCATGATTTTCAAATCTAAATCATTAACACATATATTCGGTTAGGAGTCAAGTTTTTGGCATTGATCCCCGATAAATATATATGTGCTTGTTGACCTCATTTTTGATGAGGTCTTCTCTTCTTCTCTTTAGTACTTAGGATCTAGCCTTAGGCTTTTCCTCTGACTATCTTAGAGGACTAGAATTGGGACCCGCCTTTTAGAAATTCAAACCACTTCTAAACTCCCCGCAAACTCCACAAACTTGACTATAGACCCCTAATCACCTGGAGGTTGAAATCAAATGTGGAAGTTTAAAGGATGAGTTCCTATAGGACTCTTTGGCCTTAGGACCGCTCCTGGGTGGCTCGGTCCGATGAAGGGGCCGACTTACACTACACTTACACACTACATTTCCACACACTTCCTAAAAACCACACCCATACCCAACTTAATCTCCTGACTCATGTAGGTGATTCACATGGATGGTCCTTAACCCCTAAGCCCTTGGCTAAGAGGGTTAGGAACAACATAGTGAATGCCTCAAATGAGTCCTCTCATGGCTCATATGGGCTTGAAATGACTTCATGGCTCAACCAAAATGACTTATTTCCACTTACATCCACCCAATCTTCAATAAACCCTCACATCTTCTAGGCTATTTGTTTGATTTTATCATACAAATATAAGCCCTAATTAATTAAAATTGGCAAGATTGAAATATCAAATAAACATTAGGACTTTCCTAAATTCAAGCCAAACAATAGGATAGTCGGGAAATTATCGAAGTTCACTTCGAATCAGTGATTTCTCCTACCTCTCTTCCTTTGGATTCACAAAACAAAATGTTCCAAAATTTGATCCATTCCCTATTGAAATTCCAAAATTCAATCTTTGAAAACCTTAAACTTTGAAATTCTTGAGAGCAGAATTATTGATTATTATCGAGAGTTTTCTTAGGTGATTCCCGTCACTTAAGATGTAATTAACTATAGGGGCTTGCCCTTATAGGGAATTTTAAAGAACCTGTGTAATATAAACCCTGTTTGATACTTTCATATTAAGCAGGGGAATTTGTCGGCTTATAAAGTTGGTTCGCAGACCAAACGGATGTCACAAAACTTCTAGTTTATTTGATCGAGCCCCACCATCAAGCAGTATGTCTATCCTTAGGGATAGATATACGGTTTGTGGTGCGGTGCTCGTTTATATAAACTATTTGGGGATGTGAGATCGGTTTAATCTCATATCTTAAAACTTTCAAATTTAAAAATTATTTTCAAAATCAAATACTACTTTCTAAATTATATATATTTAAATTAAATTTAAAATTAAAATTCGCCGCACAACTTCTGTTAGGCGACCACTTTTCAAAATAAAACACACAACCTAAAATATTGCCGACAATTTCGGCGACTCACGTGAGGAGAATTCCTCTCTCCATTATAATCAAATAATTCCGCTTTCAAAAATCGGTAGTGTATCCATGTCCCTAATGGATCAAACTACCCTTCTTTCCGTTGGAATACTATGTTCATTTCTATCTTGAACAAGTATAGCCAACATTCTCTCGGATTTAGGAGCCACTGTTTAGACACCCCTAAACAGAGAGGTTCCGAGATCCTTTTACCTCATTTCTGAGGTGGGGTGGACCCCGATAGGTGTTAGTTTAGGAATGATCCTTCGAGTCGGAAAGTCTTGCTTAAGACTTTCTTTTCCTTTCTGAATCGGATTCCTTACCTTCTCTACACCTTTGAACGTTCCGTTCTAAATAAACAAACCCTCTAATAAGTGATTCTTTTAACAAATGATTCTTTTTTATAAATACATGAACAAAGAATGAGTTCGGACTCTTTTCAATTCCTTTCTTTTCGCCCTGAAGAAAAGAAGCATAACTTGGGACCGACAACCGCAGTCTACCTTGCGGAAATGGAAGCCCCAAAGCCGATTTTCTCCTTCACCAACGGACCGGACTTCGCCGTCTATAAGGATGAGCTGCCCGACAATGGGGTCATCCGATTTGGACAGGGATTTGAAAACACGAACGTCAAAGTCACCGACGTCTCCCTCTTTGCACTGACAAACAAGGTATCTGAAGCTGAGGAACCACTGCTTGAGTTCAACCTTAGGTCGACCCAAGAGTTTCCTCCCCTGCAAAGGGTCCCGACTAGGAGGAGTACCGCCGTCCGCGGAGGACCGTTCTCACTACCCCCACTCGGTCTAGTTGTTTCGCACCTACCCCGACTTCACGCCAAATCAAAGGGGAAAGAAATCCGGAACTATGGTAAACCCGTTACCGTGGAGGGTACGGATCTTCCCGTAAGACCTTCCGTCTTCGAAATCGGGTCCGGTTCGAAGATTCCGTCGCCGACAAAGACCCAAAGAAGAAATAGAAATAGAAGGATCGCCGGGGAAGCCGTAGCCGCCGAGATTGCCTTCCTGGAGGAAATTCCGAGTTGCCGGAATATACACCGTTACCGTAATATACACCATCGCTCGACTACATACCACTTTTGGGAGGAAGCGGGTTCCATCCCCTTTCCGCCGCAGAGGATGAGGAGAATGTTCGCAAGATTGCCGCCACATTACCACGGCCCGCATACTACAACGATAACCGCAAGAAAAGAATCGAACTACGCCGTTTGCTCGACTGCAAACTTTGGTAGAAAAGCTAGCAAAGAAGGAAAACTGCCGCCGTGTCGGAAATTCTACGAAGGATAGGACGGGTGCCAGTCAAATCCCGTCTTGGGCCCCGAGTAGAACCCGCCGTCATGATAGAAAAGCCTAGCAAGAGAATGAAGGCTAGCCCGCCCGTCGTAGTATCGTGGTTACGGATTAGGGAGGATACCACCTTCCAGGCATTTGGCCGATGGACCATCCGGTCGCAGACCTTCTGCTGCTAGAAGGATGGTGTGGCGTCCCACTACGGGGCGATTGAGACCGAAACAACGGCACCGAGAAAGAAAGTCTCGCCGAGAGGCCGGAATCGAAGAAAGTGCTACTCGCGATGAAGGGGACTCGTGAAAAAGGACCCGGCAACCATCGCATGACAACCACAAAGATACACAGAAAGCTCCGCTAGAAGATGCCATGGAAAAGTTGAGAACCGATATACGACGGTTGGCAAAAGAAAGAGAAGAAAAGTTCGGAGATGAGATCGACTCATCGGAGTTCATGGACAATGAATATGCAGAAATCAACATGGTTGAGACACGAGCTTCATCAGCTTCTCAAGGTGCTCCTGCAGCTGCAGAAAGAGAGGAGCCGGAACCGATGAAGAGACAGCTTCGGAAAAGGACGACACGATCGCTCAAATGGCGAAGAGGATGGAAGAGATGGCCATAGCTCTAGCCACTCTCCAAAGTCAAGTACAACCACATAGAGAGACACCCCCAGAAGTCATTCACATCGTAGACGGAGGAAAGGAGATTACATCCGTCAATGGGGATGACCAGCTGAAAAGGATACAACACAAAGTATGATCCCCGAAAAGGATATCAAGAACTTAGTAGAGCAACGAGTGCGAGAAGCCCTAGCACAATCGAAGAACGGGACATCTATTCGGACGGGTAGACCTTACCCGAAGAATTCGACGCCGTCCAATACCCAAAGGGCTTCGTACCACCTCCGTTTAAGACCTTCGACGGACCGGGAACCCCCGACAAGCATGTTGCACACTTTCGTGCCGGTTGTTGCAATGCCGGCGGGAGCGATGCGCTACTCTTCCGACAGCTCGTTAGCGATCCGTCGGGAATCGCCTTCGACCGGTATGCGAATTACCCAACGGATCCGTAAAGACATTCTCGAGCTAGAGAGCCTCTTCATTAAACGATTTGTCGGAGCTCGGCACCACATCACTATAGGTGATTTAGTGGTAGAGAAACAAAGGCCGAATGAAACTCTAGTGGATTACATACTTCGATGGAGAAATTTAAGTATGAAGTGTGAACCACAACCGCAAGAACAACATGCGGTCGGCATCTTGCTTAAAAGCATTCACGGCCCGATAGCACTTCTCCTCAAGGGATTCACTATTAAGACTTTTGAGAAGTTGTTAAGCAAGGCCGGAAACTTGCAAGAAGAGGCGAAGCAATTAAGTTTTGCCGACAAGACGGACAAGCAGAAGCCGGTGAAGACTTTCGAAAAGAAATGCAGGGTCGTTGCGGCAGTTGACAAAGGCAAGCAACCGATGCAAATACCACCGTAACGGCCGCAACGAACCACAACAAAATTACCAAGAACCCCGGTCCGAGCTATCGGTCGTCTCCGCGAGTATGAACAACCGTCTCGTCCGCAACGTACATTGAGGGAGCTTCGAGCGGAGAATATCCGTTCAAGAATGAAGCAAGTACCAAAGATGTTCCGTAGCTTAATGAAAACTCCGGATTTCCAGCTGCGCAGCCCAAAAGACCGGAGGAAGTCAACAAGAAAGGTGATCCCAACTTTCGCCCCTACCATCGGATGCTTCGGGCACAAGATGAAGACCGCATTACCTTCAAAAGTCGGCTCAATGACAACCTTCGGAAAGGAAATATAACAATCCCGAAGGAGTACATGAAGGAACCCCGAAAAGGAGGTTCCGTCAATGTTATCTCAACCGATCCCGTCATTCCGATAGATCCCTATGCAACTGACAATGGATGGACTACCACCTGGACGAGATCTTCGAAGAAGATTTTAGATAACATCCGAACCGCTTCGGTGCGAGCTTCAATTCAGAGTTCGAGACTCGTTAAGCCGTACTATCACTTGCGATAGAAGAACCACCTCGACGAAGAAAATCAAAGAGAAGAAGAAAATTGACGAAGAAGAGGGACCGAGACTCCTAAGGCTAGACTAGGGGCCGCTTATCCTAGGATAGTTGTTTCCGATTCGGGGAGAAATCCCTCGAACCTCCGATTTTGTATGATTATCCGCTCACTTCGATGGGATCATATAATGATAAGGGTGATGGCGTTGGCTACGTTTTGATCGTTTCTAACGATTGCGTAATTAGCGACAATCCGGGCGTCGATTTCGATACCAACAACAATTCTCAAATCATACAAGATCTCGACGATCAAAATGACGAAGAAGGCATCCATCAAGGAGGCTACGAGAGTTCAACAAGCAACGGATCTATCCGCGAGTTTCGAGGAGCTCCAGCTACGATAGAGTTAGAGCCTTCGTATTTGGAAGATAATCCGAAGAGCCAGCCATTCCGATTCAGGAGGAGACACCAACAAACTCAATACTAGATTCGAAGAAATTACGAAGTCAACCTAAGAAGTGGAAAAGTTCTACCTCCGAGAATGGGTCCAAAAGACAAAGGAAAGCGGTGGTTGTTCAAGAAGAACCAACCCCAGCAGAAGAAATACCCATTCGAGAAGAAGCCGAGACGCAGGAGAACAAAGTGGACTACAACGTGCTAGCCCATCTTAGGAAACTACCGGCCAAACTGAGCATTTACGATGCTCTCATCTTATCAAAGGAGATGAGAGAAGCTCGATCAAGGCCTTACTTGATCCGGAAATTTGCTTAGCTCAAATGGCCGGAGATTCCTTAGATGAGGTTTGCTCGTTAAAGGAACGACGAGGTGTTACCTTCACGGACAATGACCTACTACTTGGGACAGCGAGATCACAACCGACCGTTGTACATTTCGAGCTACAATCGGGAAGTTTACGCTCTCCGCAGTTTTGGTGGATCCAGGAGCATCAATCAATATAATGAGTCTTCGAACACTAGCATACTTGGAAATCGATGCTCGTGAGCTCGAGGCCGACAAAATGTTATTAAGAGGATTCAACCAGAAAGGAGAAAGAGCCCTCGGGTCAATAACGCTACTGATGAAGACCGGTGATTTAGCAAAGATAACCACAAAATTTCATATAATCGATTCAGAAACGTCGTTCAACGCTCTACTAGGCCGACCATGGATACATGAAAACAGGATGGTACCATCATCTCTACACCAGTGCATCAAGTACTACGATGGAGGGGAACAGTGCATCAAAGGTGATTTACAACCATTCTCCGTACATGAGATTGGAATCCATGAAGATGCGACTTATTATGCACCGCCAAAGAAAACAATCTTCTCCGGAGATACCATAACAAATGAAGCAAAGAAAGTTCGAGACAACGAAGAACCCGAAGTTCTAGTCCAACAAGCCACTCACCACTCCCCTCCGGCGAGATGGTGAAGGTTTCTCCACAACTCGCATCCGAGGACGAGGCCGTGGTAGAGACACTAGGACAATTGGACAGAAGAAACTAGCCATCAATGTTGATTGGTATGATAGTTCTGAAGAGGAAAAAGAAATCAAGCAAGAAGCAGCAACAATAAGTCGAAAGAAGCCGCAATACAAGATCTCCCTCGAAGATGAAAAGAACGAAGAATACAAATCAATGTACGAGAAGATTAACCACTACGTACATACTATGACCCTAACTCCGATCCATTCTAATAAGATCTAGGGTATGGAGGTCAAAGAGGTACGTAGTGACGGTGCAAAGCCGATCAAATTCTACCGTGGTGCTTCTTCCTCCAAAACCGAAAATAATGTACAATTCGAAGATGTCACTTCATCAGAATTAATGGAATTACCTTTTGGGTGGTACTCTCCCTGTGTTCAAAATTTAATTCAACGTGGTTTCTTACCTCGACAATGGACAAAAGGCCAATCACAACATTTTGAAAAGTTATGGAACAATTCCGGTCGTCCACCCAATTCAAAGTATGGACTCGGATTCGGCACGACAGGATCGGCTGATGATACCGAATTTTGCTTGGTTGTCACTTGCGAACCTAAGAAAAACTCGCATGGAAACTACGTACGAGCTCGAAGATTTACAAATTGGAGACGCTCCACCGAATTCGAAGAAGAAATTAAATCCACAATAGATGAGTTAATGGAAGTTAACTTAGGTACTAGCGAAGAGCCTAGACCTACCTTTGTTAGCTCCTTACTCAACAAAGAAGACTCCGAAGAAATAATCAAGTTATTAATGGAATTTAAAGACTCGTTTTGCTTGGAGCTACGATGAAATGCCAGGATTAGCTCCGCAGGTTGCGATCCATAAGCTAGGAGTAGATCCTACTTCGTCCCAGCCGTACAAGGTCCCGTAAGAATGCGTCTAGAAATCGAACAACAAGTCATAGCCGAAGTTAAAAAAGCTAATAGACGCTAAATTTGTCCGTGAAGAACAATACCCGACTTGGCTAGCCAACGTAGTGCCGATCGAAAGAAGAATGGTCGGATCGAATTTGTGTGGACTTCGCAGATTTAAACAAGGCATGTCCAAAAGATGAATTCCTCTACCGATTCCAGAATCGATGATCGATATTGCTTCGACACATGAAATATTCTCATTCATGGATGGATCTTCGGGATACAACCGGATAAAAATGGATCCGGAAGATGAAAAGCTTACAAGCATTCGAACGCCGATCGGAATATTTTGCTACACAAAGTGATGCCATTCGGACCGAAGAACGCAGGAGCAACTTACCAAAGAGCAATGACAAGAATTTTTGATGATCTCATCCACAATCAAGTCGAATGCTACGTGGACGATGTCGTCATCAAAAGCAAAGTAAAGGAAAACCACTTCGTATGATTCGAGAATTGTTTTCGAACGATTAAGACGAGTTTAACCTTAAGATGAATCCCTTAAAATGCGCCTTCGGCGTCACCTCCGGAAATTCTTAGGATTCGTTGTCCGACATCGTGGAATTGAAATCGACTCGGAGAAGATTAAAGCCATCTTAGAAATGCCGCCTCCCAAAACCTTAAAACAACTACGATCTTTTCAAGGAAGCCGGCATATCTTCGACGCTTTATCTCAAACCCGTCGTGTAGGTGTCAGCCTTTCTCGGCACTAGTTAAAAAGGACGCCAAATTTATTTGGGAAGGGAAATGCCGAAGGCCTTCGAAGACATTAAACAATATTTAATGACACCTCCCGTCTTAGCAGCCCTGGCCTCGGGTAGACCGCTGATACTTTACACCGCAGCTCTAGACGACTCCCTCGGAGCCCTGTTAGCTCAGGTCAATGATGAGGGTAAAGAAAATGCTCTTTACTACTTAAGCCGTCGTTTACTTCCGACGGAAGTAAGGTTTCCCGCAATTGAAAAGCATTATTTGGCCCTGATCTTCGCCGCTCAAAAGCTCGTGCACTACATGCTTTCTCATAAGGTCAACTTGATTTCGAAGTTTAATCCATTGCAATACTCGATGACTCGTCCAACACTTTCCGGCAGACTTGCCGGATGGTCAATGATATTATTGCAATTCGATATAACTTTCGTGCCTCTCGCGTGCCGTAAAGGGACAAGTCTTAGCGGACTTCCTCGCAAAGACACCCTTTGCTCGGCCGAATCTCCTCTCAATGACGATCTCGCCGGATGAACAAATAATGAGCCTAGAAGACCCCGATGATCGACGTTGGGAATTGTATTTCGACGGAGCATCTTCAAGACACAAAGACGAAGAATCGCAAGTGATAGTGCCCGGTAAGGCAGAATCGGGCTAATCTTTATAACACCGGAGCGGGGGATGTTAAGATACTCCTACCACTTGACGTAACCGTGTACAAACAACGAAGCGTAATACGAAGCCCTCATAACGGGATTGGAATTAACCATTCAAATGGGGATAACAGACATCAACATCTACGGGGATTCACAGTTAATCATTCAACAGATCGCCGGACAATACAGAATTTTTAAGCCAAGACTCGAACAATACTTCCAGTATGCCATACAGCTGTTGGAACAGATTCCAAATGTGACAATCTACAAAATTCCTAGAAAAGAGAATGCTTTAGCAGATGCTTTAGCCCCGTCTCGCAAAAGAATTTGCCTGTTTGCAAGATGAATCGGTGGAAGTGTCAGCTCACGGACGTCAGTCCTATCACGACTCGACATAGACACAATACACAAATCAGCAAAAGAAAAAGAATCAACAGTAAGAAGTGACGTAAAACACGTAAGATCGGCGACGACCATCGATGTACTCACCCGCAAACAGGAAAGCTACCAGACGATAGGTCGCCGGCCCATCGGATCAAGAAAAGAACTCGTCTTACGCATTAATAAACAACACATTATACGTAAGGTCTTTTGATCAAATGTGGCTAAGGTGCCTAAGCGGGTCCGAGGCCCGTGAAATTGTTAAAGAGGTGCATTCGTGACTCCGTGGCGCTCACCAGCCGGGTCCAAAGATGAAAATGAAAATTAAAAGACTAGGGTACTACCGGCCCTCGATGATGACCGACCGCATGAAAATCGCCAAGAGCCGTCATCAATGCCAAGTGCACGGAGTGGTTCTACACCAACCTCCAAATGTGCTACACCCGACAATTGCGTCGTGGCCATTCGAATGTTGGGGCACGTATATAGTGGGTCCAATAGAACCACCATCTTCGAAAGGACATCGTTTCATTCTTGCTACTCACGGATTACTTTTCCAAGTGGGCAAGCGGCTCCACTTAGAGAAGTGAAAGCACACCACGTGCTGCAGCTTTTCAAGAACCAAGTTGTCTACCGTTTCGGAGTGCCGCGCAGATCATCTCGTATAATGGGTCGACATTCGAAGCACACAAATCAACAATTTTGTCGTGAGACACGAAATCGACCGGCGATACTCGACAATTTACTACCCAAGAGCAAACGGCCTCGCCGAGGCTTTTAATAAAACTCTCGTTCAAATCTTAAAGAAAACCCCGGACGATAATAAGAGAAATTGGCACGAGAAATTGTTAGAAGCCTTATGGGCCTACCGGACAACCTTCGTAACTCCTACTCAAGCTACACCTTACGCTCCGGTGTATGGGTCCGAGGCAAGATGTTACCTTTAGAGGTTCAGCCTTCCTTCACTCGGAATTGCAGCTTGCAAACAAGATCACGACGAAGAAAACGCCGGATTGCGACTCGAAGAATTAGAAAGCTTGGAAGGGAAAAGACTTGCAGCGCAACATGAATTTAGAACTATACCAAGCTAAGATGGTTCAAGCCCATGACAAACCGGTCCGCCCAAGAACCTTCAAAGTTGGTGATTTAGTTCTCGTTCTCAAGAGACCTATTCTCGCACACCGCAAGATAGGAGGAAAATTTGAACCCACTTGGGAAGGACCGTTTCGTGGTCGAAGCAAGATACTCGGGAGGTTCCTACCGGCTAGTGAATCGCTGTGGAGAACGACATATGCTTCCAATCAACGGACGATACTTGAAAAAGTATTACGCTACCCGATGTTTCGAAGGAATGAATTCTTCATCCCTAAGAAACACGGGCGAAGTAATTACTTGTGATCGGGTCCGAACCCAAAAATAATAAAATGTGCTAAGATAAATAAAATCATGATAATTAAGTTTTCCTTGTTTCCTTTTTCAAATCAAAATCTCTTCCCTCATTTTATCCTACTTCATTCCCGTTAAATTTCAAAATATAAGAATAATAAAAAATGTATCTTTAATAAACATTTTCTTAATGTTCTTGTTCTTAGTATGGCCCCCGATCCTTTTCCTTGTCTTTTCGCAGTGGAAATGTCGAACAGGCGGTTGGTCTTGAACTTTAAGAATGGTGTAAGCCTTGCACTCGATGAAAAGAGGGTGAAAGATGGAGCGATAATCGAGATTGACTCGCATTTCGCACCAGCAGCCTACGAGTACGAGGAAAGTGACTGGGTCCCGGCTAACCGAGAAGAACTACCCGGCGGACAAGTGATGAAAGTGGGTGGCCCAAGCCACCAATCCAACAACAAGAAAAGAAAGGCAAACACCGAAGAAGATAAGAAAATAAAGTCCGTAGTCGCTACAGTCGGAGGGCGGCTTGTCGCCGCCGCGCCCGCGAGATTCAAGAAGTGCGGAGAGCTACTCTCACGCCCACGCAACGAAGAAATAAGAATCGCCGTATCCGTAAGATGTTAACAAAACTAGCCGCGGACCCGCGACGAGACAATTGCTAATGCCGGCACATACACTTCAAGGACACCGGTTCACCAGAACTCGAACAAAGGAGGCCAGCTCCTAGAATAACGTAAAGAACCGTGGAAATCTCCGGAAGATCGAAGGAAGAAGGCTACCACGCCACCGGATAGAACCACCAAGCAGTGCATGACCTTGTTGCGAAGCAACCCCGGGGATGTCCCGACGTACATCATCCCCGAGGAGCCGAGGTATGCGGGGAACGTGAAGGGATTAAACCATATATCCCACAATATGTCACAAGGCCTCGCCATCGCAGCATCATTCCGGAATACGAGCTCGGAGAGGATGCGTAATGTTGAAAAGAAAACTTTCGAATACTTCGAGAGAATTAAAGGAAGAAGAATCAACATACTAGAAGGCCTCGAGCTACACACCGACGTATTCTCGCAGTATGAACAACAACGAAATCGTGGATCGTATCCGGGATCCGAAAAGAATGGGCCGAGCAGAGCCGCCCGAGGGAAAACACATACTCGGAATCCCGGAGATGGATGCCGTGGAAAGGAAGAATCACAATACAATGCGGATGCCGCTACAACTTTGCCGAAGACAGAAAAGGAAACCCACCGGAATACTTCGTCATGGGCAAGTAGATCCGATGCCATTAGTTATCAAGAGAATGGTAAAAAGATTGATAACATGGAGGGTATCGCCAGCAGATTGCATACCCAATAGCCGCATCATCAACATCTACAAACAGGGTGACCGCATACCCCCACATATTGATCACCACGACTTCGTCGACCTTTCGCACGGTCTCTTTCTTGAATGAGTGCAACATCATGTTCGGATCCGACCTCCGGATAGCAGGCCCGGGTGAGTTCCGAGGGCCAGCAAAGATACCTTTACCGGTGGGTTCCGTCATGATATTGCAAGGTAACGGAGCGTATATCGCAAAGCATTGCATACCGGAGTGCCAGTGGAGCGAATCTCGCTACTTTCGGGAGGATGGACGACGAGCAAAATACCTTACCATTTCCAACCGTACCCAGAGCTAGAGAACCTCCGGCCTTACGAGTCGTGAGTTACATGGGAAATATCACACCTCCAATGTACATCCAAATCGGCATCCTTGCCAAGGATGGCTTGGAAGGTGATGTTATTGACCATGTACCTCACTATTCGGACATGGATTTTTGACGTATGATTCTTTTGATGGATCAACAAAGATCATACACGATCCGTTTTGAGTCTACATGGATTGTATGAAATATATTCCAGCATCGAGTTGTATGATGTATTTTCAACATGATTGGAATGAAAGTGACCATGTCACGTTTTTGGCCTTCACCTCTTTTGTGCAAATTGATTAGGAAACGCCATTAAAGTTAAATGAACTTCGAACAAAGAACAGAAAAGAAATAAAACAAAAAAAAGAGAATAAAAGAAAACTTTCTAAAAAAAATCTGAAAAATAACAAACACCAAGTTCACATGAACATTAAATAAACAATAAAAAAAATTTGAACCATTAAAAGATAAACGAAATCAACTTCAAAATCAAATTCCATCCTTCCAAACTTCAAAATCAAATTCCATCCTTCCAAATTCCGAATCGATTTCAATCTTTTCAAATCTCAAATCAAATTCTCAATCAAATTCCAAATCCACTCTCGATCAAACTTCAAATTTGATCTTCCCAAATTTCAAATCAAATCCTCAATCAAATTCCAAATCCAATCTCGATCAAGTTTCAAACTTGATCGTCCAAATTTCAAATCAAATCTTAAATCGAATTTCAATCGAGTTCAAACTCATCCTTCCAAATTTCCAAATTTCCGAATTCAATCTTTCCAGGCTTCAAGTCTCAATCAAATTCAAATTCAATTTCTTCCAGATCTGGAATCAAACATCAAATTCAAACTTTTGGGTCGAGGATTTTACATCCAAGACTGCACTGCTTTAGGATCCTTTTCCTATTGCACTGAAATACATCAAATCAAACTCTTTTGGGTCGAGGATTTTACATCCAAGACTGCATTGCTTTAGGATCCTTTTCCTATTGCACCGAAATACATCAAATCAAACTCTTTTGGGTCGAGGATTTTACATCCAAGACCGCATCGCTTTAGGATCCTTTTCCTATCGCACTCGAAATACATCAATTCAAACCTTTTGGGTCGAGGATTTTACATCCAAGACCGCACTCGCTTTAGGATTCTTTCCTATTGCACCGAAATACATCAAATTCAAACCTTTTGGGTCGAGGATTTTACATCCAAGATCGCACCGCTTTAGGATTCTTTTCCTATTGCACTGAAATACATCAATTCAAACCTTTTGGGTCGAGGATTTTACATCCAAGACCGCATCGCTTTAGGATTCTTTCCCTATTGCACCGAAATACATCAAATTCAAACCTTTTGGGTCGAGGATTTTACATCCAAAACTGCATCGCTTTAGGATTCTTTTCCTATTGCACCGAAATACATCAAATTCAAACCTTTCGGGTCGAGGATTTTACATCCAAGACCGCACCGCTTTAGGATTCTTTCCTATCGCACTGAAATACATCAAATTCAAACCTTTTGGGTCGAGGATTTTACATCCAAGATCGCACTCGCTTTAGGATTCTTTTCCTATTGCACCGAAATACATCAAATTCAAACCTTTTGGGTCGAGGATTTTACATCCAAGACCGCACCGCTTTAGGATTCTTTTCCTATTGCACCGAAATACATCAAATTCAAACTTTTGGGTCGAGGATTTTACATCCAAGATCGCACTCGCTTTAGGATTCTTTCCCTATTGCACCGAAATACATCAAATTCAAACTTTTGGGTCGAGGATTTTACATCCAAGACTGCACCGCTTTAGGATTCTCTTCCTATTGCACCGAAATACATCAAAATTCAAAACTTTTGGGTCGAGGATTTTACATCCAAGACTGCACCGCTTTAAGATTCTCTTCCTATTGCACCGAAATACAACAAAATACAAACTTTTGGGTCGAGGATTTTACATCCGAGGCTGCATTGCTTTAGGATCTTTTCCCTATCGCAATGAAATACAT